>JACSYO010001052.1:527500-562500 GCA_016806645.1 Ophiodon elongatus
AGTGTGTGGTGGTGGCTGCCTGACAAATGCATTGAAAGAAAAAGAAAGCAGGGCTGGTCAACTGGTTCTATTACAGGAGAGAAGCAATGGTAGTTACACTTCTGTTCCCAACAAAGACGGTAGCTAGAAATGACCTAACTCCTTTCACAATTAGTCAAATTTGAACCAAAATCTTAAATATCAGTCATATTGGTATATGTATATCTTGGATTAGTGTCAAACCTGGGTGTGATATTATTTGACAGCGACTTTTCTTTTGAAAAACAAAAAAATTACAAAAGTTGTTCAGTCATGTTTTCATTAATTTAAGGAGAATCTTAAAGATCAGGCCTTTCACTCTGGACTCTCGAGATGGTCAGCCATGCCGTTTCCTCTTCTCATTTAAGCTATTGTAACTCCAAGTTATATTTGCACCTCCAGCTGGTCCAAATGCAGCTGCTCGGCTTTTAACAGATAGATGAAGATCACATAAGCCCCGTGTAAGCCTCACTTCGCTGGTTGACTGTTCAGCCCCGAGCTACAATGCTGACTTTCGGCTCTCCTATGAGCCGGGACGCAGCGACGCGGCCTCGGAGCCTCGGGTCCTCGGGCAGAGCTCTCACGGCTGTTTCTGAGTCCCGGCTCCAGACCAAAAAGGTGACCGGGCTATTTTGCGATCAGTGCCCCTCGGCTGTGGATCTTATCTTTTCAAAAAAGCCTTTTAATCATTTTTGTGTTTTTACCGTTTTATTTGTAACATGCCTCGTTTTTTTTATTTGCTATAATAGCCATTATCATTACCATGTTAATGTACCTTTCCAATATCTTAGATTTTCATATAAACATATATTTTGCGTGGACATTTGACAGTAAGAGTACCGGGATCTGGCAATACAATCCCAATTTGAGTAATGGGTTAAAAATATGTTTTATGATGCAACGGGGAGGATATGTTTTCCATCCAGATGTTTAGGAGTCTTCGTGCTTGGCACTGTGAGCCAACGTTAATACACAAACTGGAGCTACAAAGCAGCAGTCCGCAGTATAAAAACACACACAAATGCTTTGAATTAATGGACATACCTGAACAGGGAAGATCTTTACAGCAACATATTCGCTCATCAACTGGGCCTTCCAAACACAACCAAAGCGCCCCCTAGCTTTGATTTCCAGCAGCTGCAGTGGTTTCAGACCCACTAAGGGCGATGGAGGAGCTGCTAGAGGATCCTGAATGACAGACAAGGAAAGCCAGTTAAGGCGTGTTCTTCTGCTCAGCAGAAGTTTGCACTTCTCTTGCCCGTCGTGCAGAATATCCCGGGAATATAAACAGAAGAGCTGGGCGATCAGGAGCAGCAGTGCAGAAACAAACATGCAGGGAAAGACTGATCTCTCAGGTCCACCGATTACCACTTTAAACGAGAGTCAGACTGGGGGTATATGGCCTCTCTCACCTCGCTCAGGTCCACATGGCCGTATGGAGGCTTGCGGTGGCGGTACATCCACAAGGCCAGAACGAGGGCCAGGGACAGCACACAGAGCGGCAGCAGGGAGTACACAAGCACGTTGAGCAGCGACGGCACTCGAGGAGGAGGCCGGATTTTCACTGTCAGGGTGGAACGGAATAATTACAGCGTGTCAGCTTTATGACATTGTAGGTTGTATGCGGCATCGCGGGCCGCGAGACCCGATTTCAAGAGAGACGGGGGAACATTTTATTTAGATTGTCCGGCCTTGATCAGAACTGACTGAGTCACTATACAGGCTGTGAATATACAAACAAATAGGCTAGTTATCATGGCTTTAAACTCTACTTTTAGTCAGCTGAAAATCAGTATTGGACTACGCAAAAAAAAAGATTATTAGTCTGTTGAAAAGGTCTTTTCAAGAAAATGTACCTTCTTGACATTTCAGTTAACAAGTTTGTTACAAAAAGGCATAATTTAAGAAGAAAAAAAAGAAATCATAAAGGCCGTGTAACAAGCATCAGTGTGATGCACATGATGCTTTTTTTCCACCGCTAGATGCAGGGCTAAGCTTCACTCCCACTAATCGGAGGGGAAAAGCAAAGACCTATTTTTTGCTTGCACTATATGTGGGATGCATTTGCGGCTCACCTCGGTTGCCACTGCCAATCATGTCAGGAAGGTGGGTGAATCGTTCATTGCAGTAGTTGCCCTCGCAGCAGCAGAAGAAGACCTGAGGGTTTTCCTCCATGGAGACACACTCTTGCCTAAAAAGAAAAGCAGAAGACACACCTACAGTATTGCGTCGAAAAACCAAACAAAGATGTCGAGCAGTTTGAATAATTAACAATAGGGCCAAAACATGCCGGTAGTAAAAAATTGAAATCGCAGTTTGTGACTTAGACGTCAAGAACCAAGCAGGTGAGCGTCTGACTCTTGCATTAAAAAAGAACAATATCAGTTTATTGTCAGGACTCTGGCTTTAGCCCACGCACTCCTTGGTATTAGATACCGGTTATGTTGCCAGTGTATGAACCAACAAAAGACTTCTATTGGGTACTTAAATAAGCTAAATCTCTTTCACTAGGACCATATTGTCTTATTAACCTTATTAATTATGAACATACAGAACACTTGAGGAACTGTCAGACCGCGGCGCTTTTCTCTCAGATTATCGCAACGGTTTGGTTCCTTCTGCAACAGCAGCCCTGAACAAAGTGCCTTGTTGACATAGTCGTGAGCATACATGAATATTTTGTCTACTGCTGTCTTTATCTGTATGTTTCGCTGTTTCTGGCTGTGAAAACAAATCTCCCTCTGGGACAATAAACCTAGACTGATCAGAATTGAATATATTTTTTTTTCCCAGTCGCCGTTATATTCCCTTTATAGTTATACAGCAGCATTTCAGGCCAACGCCATATTTCCCCTGAAACTGTCAGACTTTTAACTGCGTCTAAATTGACAATTTGTGCACATCCCATTTTAGAACTACCGTCGCAAATGTAAAAAATAAAAAAGGAAGGAACGAATGACAAAAGAATTGACTATTCTATTGCCGGCTCGTGGTTAATTCTTTGTACACACGGATGTGTAATCTGGGGCAGATTATTAGAGTGACGTTTTCTCCAGCTTGCGTTCATGAGCCACCAGAGGTCTCCAGCTTGTTTAATATTCACGCCACAGCATTTTGGAGACTAAAAAGTTTGATCATGCCACACAGCTCTGCACTGGCTGCTGATAAAGCTAGTTTAAAATTCTCCTCCTGATTTAGAAATCCTGAGTGGCCCGGTGACACCCTATCTACCCGCCATCACCAGGTTGTGGACACGGAGCCGTACTCTGCACCGTCGATATACAGATGCAGAGTATCTGGTTACTCCCAGAAAGAATGAACGTGAACAGAGCATTCGCCAAACATCAATTCCTACTTGTGGAAATCACTTTCCCCATCTAATAAGAGTCTGATTCTATAGCAAGATCGGAAATTGAATTTGCATACCTCAACCTGTTCGGCTGGCCTTTACAATTTGTATCGGGGAAATATATTAAATGATTTCCATTCGACATGCTGTGCTGTGCATGCTGCGCTGTGTAGAGACACTTGTGGATGCAGGAGGCTCTGTGCCTCCCAGTGTGCATCTGGTTTTATCATGTCGTCTCGTGATTACTTGACAATTAATTGAGAGCTTTTTGGTTCCATCACTTGTTTGCTATTTACGAGTACACATTCTATACATCTAGTGATACCAGCTACTTAAATGTGTATATGTTCTGCTTTTCTCTGTTTTACATGATTGAAGATTGAAGATCTGTGTGGTTTTGGACTGCCGATCAGAAAAAAACAAGCTATTTGAATGTGCTACTTTGGGCTCTGAGAAACTGCAATGGGCATTTTATAATTTTCTGATTTTTTTTTTTTTTTTTTTTTTAGATTAAGATTAATTGAGAAACGAGTAGACAGATTAAGTAGACTATAACCATCATGAAGGCTTTGTTTTGGGTGAAACTGTTTTGAAGAGGTGTTGATTCAACTGTATGATCATTTGTGGTGCTGCTGAACTGTATTGCATTCTACTGACGGGCGGTTCTATTATTTTGTCCACCCCATTTATATCAATGAGGTTCTGTTACACACCTCTCTGTATCATAAACTGGCAACTGAGTGTATGTAATGTGTGTTGAGATCTATACTAATGGTAAGGCAATGCAAATAAGTCAAATAAATAATAATCTATTTGCAAAAGGACGACAGTTACTTTGGTAATATATCCTGCATATCTACATTTTATGTCGTGTTTTATTTCAAGTGTGCGTGTTTTTGTGTGGCAACTAATGATTTCCCACACTAAAATATCTGTTGATCCGTCATTTACTCTGTAAAATGTCCGTTAAGGAAGAATGCCCTTCAAAATGTTACCAACGCCCGAGATGTCATTGTAATTACTCGTTTTGATCAGATGACAACATGTTTAAATTTATTATTGACAAATAGCTTCGGCATTAGCGGTTTAATTTCGGTGGCTAAAAACGGTCCTGGGTCAAAGAACTATAGCTGTATTGAACTAGAGATGGGTACTGAGGCAGATATTTGTGTCGTACTCGCTGCCAGTCACTCTGGGTACGAGCCAGACGACAAAAATATCAATGGAAATGCACGGTGGCGATGACCTCGCTCCGTGATCGGACCTGTCATAGCAGTTGAAGTCGTCCAGCCAGCAGCCTTTCTTCACCAGCTTGATGGTCCCTGAGGAGTTGAGCCAGGAGGCATAACAGTGCAGTCGCTTGTCCTTCTCCCCCTCGCAGCGCTCGAAGCCGCTCTGGTTGGTCCTCTCCGTACGCCAGTTATCATTGTAGTACACGCACTCCCGGGTCTCTGCTTCGCCCAGACTGTACCCTGAGATGGACAGAAGGCCTCAGTCAGCTCACATCGTAATGAATTGAAAACCCGACAGCGGAAGCACAGGCATATGGCGAAGGATCCGCTCGATGCCACGAAGAAACATCTCTGAGCGAAGCCTCTATCATCACTCTGGCACACGGCCAAGTTCGGGAGCTCTCTGTAGTAAAAAGGGAGTTCCTCTGGGCTAAGAAATTGTTGCTGAATAGTAGTTCAGCATAATCCCATTCACCAAAAGATCTTTTCAGCGAGTAACAAGTAAAAAAGGAGGGGAAAATGACAGAATTTAATTAGCTATAGGAAAACAATGGTATGCCCTCGTGTGATATGGAAGCACACCGGGCTTCTACTTCCACAGATAAAGACTCTTGTATCCTGCTGGAGTGCGACACATCTGGAAAGACAGATAAGACCTTCTTCTTTAAGGGCTTTTACTGTCGTTTAGCAGGAAATAGTTTCCCCTCACCAAGCCTGAGCTGCAACAATAGCTGTCAGTCTCCTGCTGTTACACAATTGAAAAGGTTTTTTTTATCATTCCTTCTTTGTGGATTTAATGTTGGACACACTCAAGCATCACACGCAAGACGTGTTTTTGATTAATGCTAAAGCAGATAACACGCCATACATGTCATTCACAGTGTCTCTTGGACATTCATGCCTAATCTTTGTTCCAGAAAAAATAGTGCATGTCTCTTTAAATCCCTGCCTATAGGAGGCTGCCCATCCCCCAGTGTTACCCCACCAACCCATTACGCATGCACACACACACACACACACACACACACACACACACTCTATCTATCTCTCAGGCAAGCATCCACTTACACATACATGCCTTTAGTTGTCCAGAAGCATACAATGGATTTCATTATAGCATATAGGGATGTATGCAATTACCAAACATCAGGCTCATTATTAAGGATGGAGGGAAGGAAGGAAGGTGGTAAGGACAAACACACACACACACAAACAGCAGTGATGCTCAATGCTCCATTGAGCAGAGATGGCATTTCTGATATCTGTGGTCACATGATCCGGGAGGACTTTTACTACAAGATCATTCCCCAACCCCCTCCCTCTGTCACTTACCGAGGCTTACACCACAACAACATGAATTCTGGAGAAGCAGCTTACAATACACTCCGAGCCCTAATCTATAAACCATAAAGGCATTAGCCACAGCGCTGTTGGCACACATGAGACAGCTCTGCCTTAATTAAAAAAAAAAAAATCAAATATATTGCAGTTCGTAGAAAAACTAAAAGTTGAGGGGGGGGGGGGAAGGTGGATATTGTTGTTGTCAAAACATCTATAGGGAATATCTAGCTAGGGGGGGGGAGAGGTGGACGTGTTGGGGACGCACAATAAAACCTCCCATATGAGTTGCAAACGCTAGCAAAAAAAAGAAGAAGAAGAAGCCAAACAAAAGAAAAACAACCCTCATGCTCAATTTCACGTGGTAGCAGAGCCACTGGCTTCGGGACGCTGTGGAGCAGTAACCTCAACGCAGGGCGAAGACCTGCCTTCAGACAACAGCTGCCGTCTCATCAGATACAACGCACATTGATTTCTGAAAATCATTTTTCAGACAAAAAAGTGTTTTTTTATTTATTTATTTTTTCCAACCTTGGCTGGAGGCACAAACAGGAGTGCAGACCTGCGATGCAGCCTATAAGGTTTCAGGATGTTGATGCAGCTGCTGCCTTCTATTCCTGCCACTGAAGAAAGGCGAGGGGGACGCAACAGTTTTAAATTTGGATTTTTTTTTTTTTTTTTTTTGAGGGGAAAAAAAAAAAAATCAATCAGCATTAAAAGACTTCAATGCTCGTATTCGATTTCATTTAATTTTTTTGTCTTATATTTATAAAAAAAAAAAAAAAAAAAAAAAAAGTCACAGCTATGGCTTTAATAATCCCTGTGTGTGTAATAGATGGGTTTGTGGAGGCAAACAGAGAAAAAGGGGAGATTACATGTAAGAGAATAAAATGCCCACAGCTGACCGATAGTATTCACTGCCAACTAAGTTTGAACAACCAACACGCGGAAACTCGCCCACTGGTCGACATTTTAAACGTATTATAATTACACACACACACATACACGTACACATACACACGTACACACACACACAAAAAAAAAATGTGTCTGCCTCCGACGAGAGAGAGAAGAAAAAAAAAAAAAAAACTGTTACAAAATCGGAACCAACAATAGCAACTCACCTGCGCATAAAGTTCCCAGAAGAAGTGAACAAGTCAGCCATGAAAAAGACATGTTCCGTTTTGAAAGCAGGACCGATATTTCCCCGGCTTTCCGTCGCGAACATTAAAACTCAGGTTGTCCAAAACATCCGTCCAGGATCAAAACGACCACAGGCCTCCGAGTCCCTCCAGCAGCCTTCACCACCAGCAGCAGCACAACTCGTGTCAATAGCCGCGGCGCTGCAACAATGTTGCAAGAGACGAGAGGAGCGAGCAACTGACTGGCGGACTGTTTCGCTCCAGGAATAGGTTCCAGGCGGCGAGCTCTTGTCGGAAGTGGATCCACAAGGCGAACGGGAAGCCGCTGAAGAAAAAGCCGGGAGCAAAGGCTCGGCGCTCTTTCCGCGAGGTTTTTTTATTCACTCGGATAGTGGCGGCGCTGCGTCGGGAGGTCGGTCGGGGTTTACATGCATGTTACTGATCTGTGTCCAAAATGGCTTCTAAATGGGGGAATGGGCTGCAAACAGGGAAACCCGGATGTGTAAACACAAAGAGGGGAATTCAGGCAGCCAGCGTGTGACCTTAACTCGACTCCGCGGATACGCGCCTGGAATGACTTCCCTTTTAGACTCGCGTGGAGGATTTTCACGTTTATTTTTTATCTTTTAAAACGCATGAAATGGCCTTCGGAGAAGGAACACGAGGCGTTTGTGAGCGATGTTTGCTTTCCACGTTGGTATTTTGTCCCGGTTCCAGCTGATAGTAACACTTGCACTTTCTGTGGTCAGAGTTGGTATTTCTCATCGTCTACTTTTCGGTTCTTATTATTTAAACCGGGTTTTATATTCAATTGTGAGGTAATGTCAACTGATTTTACTGATCACACGTAAAGCACCGTTAAAAAAAAAGTGTTATTGAAGCGTTTTATTTTATATTATATATATATATATATATTATATATATATATATATATTATATTTAAACTGCGAAAGAACAGCTATCATCATATATATATATATAGTCAACCATAAACTAAGGTAGGCTTTGAACACAGTCTTTATTTTAATTTTATGTACAGTAAACCAACACAATTAGTGTGTACTTACAAATATGAACTCGGAATATATATATATTTAATATGTACATAATAGGGTATATTTTTGTCCGTGTCAATGTGAAAATATGTCTTTCATCCCCACAAATACTAAAATAAATTCTTAGGATTTCTATCTGAACGATGTTTTATGCATAAGTGGCAGTGCTAAAAATAGCTGACCCAATTTGGAGTAACAAGATACAATAAATGCTATTTAAAATGTATTCCTCCGCCAGACAGTGTTAAATATATAATATAGCTCACACAGCAAAACCAAAATAGAGCCAAACTATGGCTCATAATGAATCGCTAAGCATTTTGTATTATTATCACAAAACAGGAAGTGTGTGACAACAATCTTCCCTAATTTCCAAACATGATATTCTTTTAATAGCGTTTTTTTTATAATTGCTTAACAAATTGTGGCATGACTTTTTTTTTTTAAAGATTTGTTTTGTGTCAAAGGATTGGTCAGCCTGCCCACTCACCACGTCTCCCAGCCAACAGACAATCACTTTTATAAATATTTCCCTCAAAAAGGTTAAGTTTCAAGTCATTATCCTCTGACTAATAATTGGGTATTCCCAATTACAAAAGAGAAGCATTTATGCTTCTCTTTTGTAATCTCCCCACTTAGGAAGAAACACATCCATGAGAGCAAAATAATCAAGGCTTATTAATTAAGTAATAATAATAATGCAATATCACTGCACATAGTTTCCTTTGTTTAGCATTTAAGAAACGCTCTCTCAAAACGGAAATCCTTTGTGTAAAATAATAAACCCCATCTTCGTAGAAAACCAGCAAGGACATTGTTAAAATGCCATTAAGCCTTGCTCACAGTTTCCCTCTCTCTTTCTCGTCTTTGACATCCAGATTAATGGCATGCTAGTGACACCCAGACAATTCATACAGCAAATGGCCCAGGAATGAGGTTAGGCATAGGGAATCGCCCTCAAACTAGTGCCACTGAGTGTAACTCAAGACCAAGCATTTCCTCATTAAGCTATCCTATATTGACCCCGTAACTTGATAGAGGCCAAGAGCGAAACCTTGTAAAGATAGGTGTTCTGTTGTCATGACAGTTGGAAGAGAAAGCACATGAGTGGTCATTAAAGGTCCACTGGACACAACCTTTGTGTGACATTCCTAAAAGAATGAGAGCACGGGGGAAATGATGCCATGGTGCATAAAAAACATGAACGCATGAGCTAATAATGTTGTAAACGGCTGTTAAATACAATGTTAAATACATGTTGTGTGCATGATATCATAAAAGCTTGATGGACAAACTGAATTCAGGTGGATAAATCCTGAATGGACGACATACACTTATACATTATTCAAAATTAGTGTTTCTGTTCTTTGGTTAAATTTTTTTATTCAAGGAAGAATCCCAAACAATCCCCATATTTTTCATGTGTTTGTGTCACTGCTGTTGAAAATCTCCATTGTGATCACTTTGAAAACCCTGAGGTGAACGTCACCACTTCACAGTAAAATAGATAAATGACACTAGGTGGTAGCAGAGCTCCCGGGGCATGTGCGGATACTGCTTCAACCTATGTGAAATATCTCTCGTTCACTCTGGATATTTACACAGTGTATGTTGGGAGGACACACAGTTTCTATTGTTTACTGCTGAATGTCAGACATTCACTTGTGTGGTGCCTGAGTGACTGCTTTCTTCTTTCTTTGTCAGTTTTATTTCCAGAATTTGTCATAAAAAAAAATAGCAGTCAACCCATCTAATAATCTTTGTTCAGAGGTATCCAGAGTATCTCATGTAACTTGGTAAGGGATACATTAGTATGAGTGGAAGGTTTTGTAGTCATGGCGTATAAGAGAGAGCAATAACCGGATTCATATCCTGCAGGCATTTCTACAATGCAATGTGGTGGTTAAGTTAAAAGTTCCACAATGAGTGAGCATAAAAGGAGCAAAAATAGAAATCAGATTGAAGGTTTTGTAGGGTCACTACTTTATTTCAGCCTTTGAAGTATTCCGTACAAAAATAAAACAACAAGCAATGTGAAACATGTGCTTTATCTTTTATTATTTTATAGCCCCACAGAGTCAGAGTGAGCTCACTTGACAGTGTGGTGTGTTTTTCCTCAGTGGATGACTTCATCTCTGCTGGCACGTTGCCTGTGACGGTGAGATGGTTTAGAAATAGTTTGCCACCCTGCGAATAGACTGGATGTTGGGGTTCTCCGCCTGCCACTCCATGTGGGTTTTGTAGTTTCCTCTCTCCACGATGTACATGCGGCCGCGGTAGTTAGGCTCCTCATAAAGCACCCAGCTGTTTGCGAAAATAAATGAATAGCATTAAAATAAACTTTAAATAGTGAAATGTTATCATAGTCAGGGGATAGAAGGTAAAGTGTTATATATGTCTGATATAATTCTATCTGACTTGGCCTATATAGTGTCTAAAATTAATGTTCCATGTTCCACACATTGTCTTACTTACCTCTTGTGGTATGCAAATGTTTTAGGCTTTGTTTTTAATGCCCACCTTTACAATTGTTTTGAAAGAAACCTTTTATTTTATATATATATATATATATATATATATATATATATATTATTTTTATATATATATGTATATATATATATATATATTAGGGCCATCTAATGCCCACCCCAACACAATGCAGGTTAATAGAATATTGTTAATGATGTTAAAATTAATAAAAAAATTGCATGTAATAAACCAAAGATTAAAGAAATAACAATTTCCCAGTTACTCTGGATAATTCCCATTGCCAGATTAACAAGGACACTGTTTCTGAAAAGAGAGGCTGCTATTGGGAATTTCTAATGCCGTGACAAACAACATTATCATTACATTATTCTTCTGTATTGTATTGTGATGAAGGCCAAGATCTTACCCGTGGATATCGATTTCAAGTCTTTGACAAAAGCAAAAAAAGTTAAATAAATAAAAATACAAGTGGAAGCCTGTCACCCCCTCTCTTGCCTGTCACCCCCCCCTCTCTTTCTCCCCTCATGTTTCCTGTTATGTCGACAGTCTCCTGACAATAAAGGCTTAGATTTCCCAAAAAACAAAAGAATCCTTAAAAAAAATACATTTTGGATGAACGGCCCCTTTAAAAAGGTAGACATACAGTTCAATCAATTTCACAGAAGTCCGTCATTGACGTACAACAAACTAGAATATTCTAGCACATGTTGGTGCTTGTGTGCCCTAAGCAAGTTAAATGTAACAAAATGTCCCCCCGCCGCCACAGAGATACGTACGCTCCATCTCCATAAACCTTGAGGGAGTTGACGCAGCTCTTGGTCAGGCCTCGTGCTTGCAGGAACGGACAGTCGTCGCACAGCTCAACGCACTGGCCTGAGAAGTTGTCTCCCTCGAACAGCTCCATCCTGTAGTGCTCTCCATGCTGGGGAGGATAATGACAAATGCACTCGCTGAGTTACAGCAAACATGTTCGCCTTCAACTCATTGCCGAGGACCAAGGTTTTCTCTTCAAGGCATTGTATTGAGTGCACTAACAGTTGTGCCTATTGAAATCTAAAGGTTAAATGTTTATGGAGGGCGATATGTACTGCTCACAGTCTACGAAGTATGTCTCAAGTGCTCTTAGTCATTTTCTTTCAGCTGACGGTATCATTATGTGATGTGAAAACCCTCACGCCGTTAATATCCCTCTGCACTATAAGACCAATTTGTGCATTATTATAAACTACAGTTATTATAATGAGTCTTTGATTTATCTGAAAAACAGATGGGAACATATGCCAGTCCGCCAGGCTTCTTTTTTCTTTTTCTTTTTTTACAACCAAATATTTGTCTGTCTCTGGGGTCTCTCTCTCTCACAAACACACTCTTACCATCCTGATTGGCCTGCAGGAGCCCATGTGATCGTTATGGGCATTCCAGCGCTGGAATTCGGGGTACTCTCCATGCTCCAGAATGTACTGTTGGCCCTTGAAGTCTGGGTGGTCAAAGCAGATGTAGGCCCCGCTCTCCACACGGACAGAGTTCACCCTGTTCATGAAGCCGCGGTCCTGGAAGTTGTCGCAGTCGCTGCAGATCTCCAGTTTCCTCCCAGTGAAACATTTTCCCTCATAGAACACGATCTGTTTTTTGCCACAACAGTGAAGAATTAAGTACTTTTTTTTCCAAACAAAAACCTTATATGCAAAGTGCTACAAACAGTCAGAAAGATACCACTCAACACTGTTAAAAGTTGGACCAGTCAGCTACATCAATGCCTTCTGTTTGTGATTCGCATGATTAAGTTTGGGAAGGCTCAACCATCGCTGCATCACACTCCCTTGTTGCGGTACTCACCTTTCCTGAGTACTGAGACATTTTTCACCGTTCGCTGTTCCAAACTAGTCACACAATCTAAGAGTGGAAAAAAGTGGACACCCACATATATATGGCCAAAAAAGAGTGTGGCGGTATCGCGAGGCAGAGGTAACAAAAGCGCAACAATGGGGGGTTTAGACATTTTGCCTCATGGACACTTTCCCTTACATGTGTCAGTGCTGATATCGGAGTTTGGCTCGAGCGGTGCCAAACAATAGAGGAGGGGAGAGAGATTTTGCTATGATTGGGCTTTGGGAGTGATGTTGCACTGATCCGGGGTTGACGAATACTATTTGGGTGGTGTCCAGACAAAGGGAGGCAAGACAGGCACACAAACAGAGAAAGAAAGTTTAAGCAGAGGTGAAAGGACATGAATGACCCAGGGCAAAAATAAATCTGTCTATCGACAAGTTGGGAAAGTAACTGGGAAAATGTAGAAATAACGAGGTGTGTTCCTAGTCCATGTCTGAGTTTTGAGGGCTGAAGGATGAGCAGCACAGATGTCCTATACTCCAAAAGCAGATTTCCATCCAGATTTTCTTTACGGATCACTGTCTGTTATAGTTTCTCTGATGCTGATCCAGACGAGGTCCCTGGATCTACTTAGACCTTGACCCATGAAAATGTCCTTCAGTTGCAACATCAAAGACCACCAGTTTCAAGGCTAGGCAGGTGGAGCAGGATAAAAAACCTGTTTATAATATACTTCAGCACCCCCTATCTCCCTCACTCTCTATCTACAGGGGCATAGAGTGGACCTGAAACACACAATTTGAAAGTATGTATTGCACTTGAGTGGCTTTTTGGAGCTAAAAAGCTTTGGCTTTCAGACTAAAAAGCATTAAATCAAAGCAGTAAATATGGTGTCAAATATATTGTCTTGGGTGTGTAGATTTAAAAATCATATGGAATTGGATTACCTCCTTGGATTGAGGTAATTTGTTTTTCTTTACATTTACTTTACGTGTATGACAGCTGAGAGAGAGGGTTCCAGTCTTTCAGTCTCTTTCATTCGTTTGTGCTAGTTCAAGTCAATTCAGCCTTTGTGTCGAGTCAATTCATGGGTCTGGAGCCGAGGTTAGTTAAAGAGCACTGAGCCAAAGGTATTACACCTCATATAGGTCGGAGACATAATCCACCTAAAGTAAACATACTGTACCTTTCACTAATATCCGCTTGTCGTCTTAAGGTTTAAATCCAGCTAATATAAATCTTTCACTGCATCTGTGACAAACGCATACATTACTATCGGCAAAAGCCTCATAAATTATATACATTGTGGACAAAGGGTGGACAGCTCTTGCATAATGCAGGAATCGGAGCATTGGGAAACTGTAACCCCTGAACACAGTGTACCCAGGGTGAGTGAGGTGCTGAGCATATTGACTTAACAGAGAAACACCACTGAGTAGGATGTTACCATGACGGCCCAAAGTATGAACAGGTATAAAAAGAGGGAAGTTTGGCTGAACACATCTCAGTCACCGGCAGAAACGGAGACAGACAAATCAGCAAGGTATGAACACATGACACAATATTTAATAGACATTTTGTTTGCCATATATTTGCTATCAGATGTCAAACATCACTGTGTGCATGCATAGAAATACCTTTTTTTTTGTCATTTAAACTGTATATTTTATATAGAAAATCATGAGATAATCACCTCCAGTTAAGTGTCTCACAGTTAAACTTTCTTCAAAGGGACATGCCATGAAATCTGTAGTGCTGGAAGTATTGTACATTCTGTATGGCATAATCCAATCTGTGCTTTGCTTCTTATAGGCTGCAGTGTTGGACAGAGCGATGAAGTTGTTGGTCTTGGCTTTAACCGTCACCTTGCTGTTTACAGCTGGTGAGTCATGTCACTGATTCTCCGCTGAATAAACACAACCTTTACTGCTGTGCAACAGGGACGTCTGCTTTCTCTTTTTTTAGTCTTCACTGTACAGGAACACAATATTAGCCGACCTCTCCGGTAATCAAAGACATGCTCTTCATTTTGCAGCAGATTCTAGGAATCTTATCTAAGAAATTAAAGTCACCTGTGTGAGCACAGTATGATCTTATGTCTCTAATATCTAAATAGATTCAATCTTACTAATAACTTGCAATAGTTCCTGGAGTGATTCCGACAGACAACACGTTATGATCAGGCCACGGAGCCAGAAACACAATGACTGCTTTAATGTTTTTTATTGTTTTTTTTTTTTCAGGTGAAGCCCTGAACTGCCACCGGTGTGTCTCCAGAAAGGCTGGAGGAACCTGTGAGCTCTCTGTGGAGACCTGTAAACCAGAGAAGGATGCCTGTGCTGCTGCCAGATTCCTCATGACACCATGTGAGTTTCTCTACATCATTAACAAACACTGATTGCCACACTCAAATATGAATATTATCTTTGCTGTAAATTATAGTCGAGTAAAAGGAGAAGTTCATAAATATGTGCGCATGTATGGTACCAAAATCAAGGTCATGGGTTCTGAAAAATGTATAAAGAAAGAAAAGTGCTTGAGACCTCTTGTGGCGAAACAGTACCAGGCATCGTAATATTCAGTAGAAAGTCAGCTTCATGTAAAAAAAACTAAAACTGTTCGGCAGATGTTTGTGAATCATGTCAAGATGTAAAATACTGTACATTGGCTCTACTTTTCTTAAATCCGTTTCCTTTCCTTTCTCCTTTTTTAGATGGCGAATTCCAGAAATGCATGGCTCTGTCAGACTGCGAAATGCTGAAGATGAACTCTTACATCAATATCAATTGTTGTACAGAAGACATGTGCAACGCCTTTTCAAATGAATGACAAAATTTGCTCTGCCAATCCTTTGATTTGACAAATAAAAAGAGTTTGACAAAGAGTGAGTGCCTGTTCTTAGTCATATCTCTTCTTAAGCCACATCTAGTCAATGACAAAGTCTTCATACTAGCGTTTGATTTTCAGCAGGTTGGGTTATTGTCATGGTCTTTTCTCTCAAAGGTTCTCAGACAACTTCGGCTCATTCAGAGCACATGTTGCTACTGCAAGTTCTCAGCGGTTGCCAGATCCACATAAAATCTAAAATCCTGACTGGTGCACAAGTGCCTCACCTTTTTTCTAACTGAGCCACGCCCACTTCAAACCAGCGAGAAGAGAGAAGTGACAGAAAAAAGTGAGAAATCTCTAATGTGAGATAGCATCAGTGCACACAACAGTGAAACACATGGAAATAAAGGACTTTTAAAATACTCATTTGCCTTTAATGTACCATCGATATGCAAATTGGATGTCTGACTGTTCTCCTGAACCTCTCAGGTCATCCCTTAGTGGTATGCTAATTGTTCAAAAGACAACATTGAAAAGCAGCATTTAATTATTATTCAACAGAGGTGGAACAAGGTTTCAATAAATACAAGATTTTAATGTTTCTCTATTGCTTCTTTGTACTGAATCTCAAAAACATAGCTCATTATCCATTCTGCACTATCCTCAGTGTATTCTATCCTTATAAAGTGTCTACTGTATTTATTAGTCTTTTTTATCCCTTCTGTAAAGCAATTTGAATTATACTTTAAAGGTAACAAAATGAACTCGCGCTGCCTCCCAGGTGACAAAAAAATCTTCCTCATCAGCCAGTAAAAAAAATCCACACTCGACCCTGCTTTACATAACCACTTTTTGCTTTAATGATTACAATCAAAAACATTTGTACAACATTTTCAACATTAGAAAATGGATGCAGATTTTTTTTTGGGCTAACAGTAACCGCTATGAAAACAAACTGAGGGACAGAGAAGTGGGTACTGCGTGGAGATTAAGTAGAAAAAGAGCTGAATATATTGGAAGGACCAAACAGCTTGTGATGTATCAGAAGAAACGTCCGTGATTACTTTTCTGATCCATTTTCAGAGCGTATGCATGGCAGACATGACATTTCGCTTATCTCTTGTTATTTAAACAGAGAAGGACTCGTTGCCTATATGGAAGCTGCGTAATGAGAAGCTAAGATGCATCAAGCCATTTACTATCTCTGGCCTTAGTTACAGTAGTCGTTATAACCGAGCATAGGAAAAAAAAAATATTCTGATACACCCAAGTTCTGTGTTTCGCATCGGAGCCGAGCACAGAAATGGAGGAGGGGTGGATTGTGGGAAATAGAAGACAGGGGAACCGCCACTCATCCTTTTTTTATTATTTTTTTTAGCAAACACACAAAGAAAAATGAGGATGACAAAAGGGAATAGGAAATACTGATAAATAACAGTGGAATCAGAGCCATAAATAGACAGTATTGGATATTTAGGACCCTGGAGGGGTGGAGTCAGCTGAGGTGAAGGAGAACTGGCAGCTAGCCTTCAAGTAACGGGATATCCCAGTGCAGTGTCCAGTGTGTTGATTGGGCGGCTCTACATCATGGAGCAGGACGTTTTTCCTGGCTGCACGCCGCCGTCCATCTTCTCTGCCTCCAGGATCATCCTCCGGAAAACTTCCACGGCTGTCTGAAAGGGACACGCATACACACACACACACACACACACACACACACACACACACACAGGACGCTGTCACATGTCTCAGTCACATTTTGAATTTTCCAGCAGCATATGCTTCATTCAGTGGAGCCTCTTTGACTTTAGGCACAACAAAGGTGGCGTTGTTTTTATGTGAATTTAAAGACAAGTCAAGCACTGTGGTTTGCTAACTTGATTTGAAGCAGATAAACAGACTTCCTGATTATGAAATAGCTATGTTGGAAAAAAGAGAGGGTATCAAGCATTGACTTCTGTTGTGAGTTTGTTGTTTACTTTGAGCCTCTCCCCGGATGAAAAGGAGGGACATGCAACGTGCTGTACTGTATCTTGGAGGCTTTTGAACCACCGTAAAATGCGCATGAATTGATATTTTTGGCCGCTTGGGGGCAGTGTAAAGTGTTATGTACACATCCAAAAGACACAGAGCAGCATTAGCATTCATTTGGAGTCTCTTTCAGCATTTGTTCCAGTTTTCTTTTATAGACTTTTTTTTTTTGTTGTTGCCAAAAATAGCTGCCCGCTGTGGCTGGAAACAATGCTGCTTAATCGGCCATTAATCCAAAACGATCAGCTGAAAGACACCGACACACTCTGTAGAGCTGAGGGGGACCAGTCGGGTAATAGTTCTCCTTTAACATTACACAAAGTCGTTTCATACATTTGCAACACCTGTGGTTACTTGCGAGTTTGTTTCCAGAGTTATTGTTGAAATGACTGCAACCACCAAGGGGGCAGCAAAACTGTCTCGAGCAGCAACACTCAGATATGGAGCAGAAGAAGAGCAGCTTCATCAACGTACAACTGAAGCAAACCACGTTCTTGTGAATCATAAAAATCCACCAACAATGAAAACTTTATAGAGATGCAGTTACAGATTGCGAAATGTGATTGAATTGGTAATGCTAAAGGATGCTGGCCATAATCGTATCATGGGGGATTTATATAAGAAAATCTTAAAGGAGGCACTGATTTGTTACTGTGATTATAGCTCTTCCATAAACTTGGTGGGAAAAGACAGATTTAAACAAAAATGGTGAGATATCCTGACCTTTTGTCCCTAGTATAGGTCAAGCGCCAAAACGGCTGGCTATTTCCCATAATGCAACTGAAAATAATTTCTTTGTTAGATCCTTCCTGCCTGGTAAACACCCACGTCTTTCAAACTACATGCCCTCAAGAGTTTTCTGTTACAAATTTGTTCTTCAAGTGGAAGCCTCGGTACACCTGATGACATTCAGGAACCGTGACAGTTGAATCATCAAATTCATGCCAACTACTATTTATTACAGCACAGAATGAATAGATAAAAGTTAAGTAAAATTGTTTTTTAGTGGTATCTTTTTAACAGACGATAAATAGGCCGAGGTAAACAACCAAATCAAAACATAAACGAAGTACATGCTGCTGAATATGATCTCTTACCTGGTTCTCTTTAGCTGAGGACTCCATGAAGGCAGCGTTCCAGGATTCGGCTAATGCCTTTCCTTCTTCACAACTGATTACTCTTTAGAAAAAAAAAAAAGGAAAACACAGGATGAAACACAGAAATATTTCAAAGGAAGGCTCCAGAGTTGAATTCTGCTTCCACTGAGTAAGGTATATTTGCAGGGCTATAAACACACACAGACAAGTGTAACTGTGCGTGCCTGGTACAAATGGCTTCCCCCGTCTTTTGGATCAGCTGTGAACCAAATATTATCTGCTCTGTATTTCTGTTTGTGTGTCGGATGTCAGAGTTGTGCACTTCTGCCCTCAAAAGGATGACTGTGTATACCTACTGTCTATGGGGGACCATATGTACAATTGAAGTGTGTGTTAGGACATACCGCTCCATATGTAGGTCGTTCTTGTTTCCGACAAGCATAATTGGAACTCTGCATTAAAGGGAAAAGGAAACAGCACATTGTCATTTGCAAGAAAATCTATTTTAATACTGGACAAAGGACTGCTAAGAGTAGACTCTGCTGATGGGAAGGCCTTGGCCAGCGAAACAAGAAGAAGCAGCAGTACTTACTGAACTTTTCCCACCATGTCCAATAGTTTTTCATGGATAACTTGTACAACTTCAAAGCTGGAACAAAACGAGGGGAAAGTTTCTTCTTCAGCATTTCAACTCATTATACAGAACTTCAGAGCGATTTGTTTGCTTTTGAAACGGGGAAGTAAACATTTACCTTTTATTGGATGTAACGGAATAGACCAGAATGTAACCGTTGATATCTATGGAGTAGGTCTGTGGGAAGATAGAGTACTCATCCTATAGAGCAGGAAATTGTGAAGAAATTAGTATTCAAAGTTACAGGTTTGGAATAGAAGGAATTGAAAGTAATTCTGACTAATTAAAGAGGAATGACACCAAAATTAGGAATTGCAATATGTTATTTCTGTGGACTAGGAAAGGTCAAAGAATATTTGTGAACTGTCAAAAGTTGTGTCTAGAACGAAACCTTTGAAAGATAGTTAGGGTTAGGCATTGACCTTGAATGGCTACAGTCAGGAAAGGTCGTTGGGCAAACTGTCATCAAGTATAAAGTCTGGAGATGCTCCATAGACAATGAATGGGAGACTGATTGTGTGGACCATGTTTACTAATATTTTCTTCGACAATTGGAATAACATGTATGAATTTTGAAAATGGGTGTAGTTGCCCTTTAATGAAGCAAAAATGTACATCAGACTAGGACACAACACAATCATAACACATATTTAAATAGAAATCAATCAGCATACCTGTCCTGCTGTGTCTACGAGTTGAAGATGGTACTCTTGTCCATTTATCGTGATCATTTTAGTAAACGCTACGGTTAAAAGAAAAGACATCAGATAAAATAGAAATTAGGAACCAAACATTTTAATGGATGGAGAGCAAAGATTTCCTTTTAAAATAAGACGGACACATTTGGAAAATACAACACCATCTCTACTATACAGTACTATACTGCATCTTCATTACTCTACGTTTTCAGATCTCTTTACGGATCCATTTTGGTACCACTGAGTTCATCCGGTACAGGAATGTCAATATCTGCCTCGAGATGGGTCACATTATCTACAGGACTTGAGGGATTGCACTGCCTGCAGCATCTTGCTGACACTCCACTTTATGTTAACCACCAAGAGATTATTTATAGATACAGACCACACACTCGAGAAACGCAGGGCTATATGTGAGCGAACATGTCGGGAAAAAGAAAAACAGCCCTCAGGTAAAGTTTAGACTCAAATCTCTGGAGTGTCTGAGGATACGTGTGTTTAGGATCTTGATGGATTACAGTGTGTGCTCTCATTTGAGCAAAATGTACCGTGAAAGCAACGTTCACTCTCTAAGCCAATGATTTTCAAGCTTTTTACACTAAAGTCCACAAAGGTTTCACTTTGACCAAACACTACACCAGAGGACTTCTCCAAAATGCCTCAGAAGAACGTTTTTTTCTTCTATCTGGTGGAGAAAGTGGTGAAATCAGCTGGTGGAGTGTTTGGACACATTGGTTGAGAGGAAACATCTCGCCCTGCTGGTTAACGATTCTCTGTTATCGTTCTTCTTCTTTCAGTGACATCATGTCATAGATTTATCCGGATGCACCGTTGAGATGTCTACGCTGATGATAACTAGCAGACCTTACATGAAAACAAAAAGAAGAAAAAAAGAGGTATAATGAGGAGGATTCTTTTGAGATGTCGGAGTTCCTTTCCCATCCATCAATCATCAAGTTCAACATGATGACTGTAGGTTTGAACGGGTAAAATGTAAAACGTAGGCTATATAATTACACAATGTTGATATTGTGATACTGTATTACAGCTGCAACGATTATCGATTACCAAAAAAATCAACTACTATTGCGATATTAAGTCCTTTTTTTTAACTAATTTGCCAAAGATTTTCTAGTTCCAGCTTCTCAAATGGGAGGATTTGCTGTTTTATATCGTTCTTAATAAAAAATGTAGAGTTTTGGACTTTAGCTAATTACTGACATTTTATAAACCAAACAATTAATTGATAATGAAAATATGTTTTGGTTGCAGTGCTGTAGTTTATGTTGCATTAAAAACTCCTATTGTGATATGCAACCACCTGGTATCATGGGACCGCAATTCCATACATAGGTCACGTGATAACAACTAAACCATCTCCATGGCAACTAAGCAAATTCATCCCCTGAGGAAGGCCAGAAGATGTAGCTGAAAGCTTGGAAACACAGGATAACTGGACGTTGTGATGATATTTTATTGTTGAACAATTGTAATATTGATTCAAACCATGATGACCAATTCTTTTTCTTTTTCTTTTTAGAATTAGGGTTCTGAGGATAGAGGGTTTAATGGGTTGTTCAGATTGTAAAACCTTCTGAGACAAATTTGTGATTTTGTGCTCTATAAATACAACTGAGACTTGACTTTGTATAATGGAGCGCTTTGACCAACAGCCTGAATACCAAACATGACTTTACACATCATTAATGAATCACAGCAGGAACAGTGTTCATGTAAAAAAAAAAGAGATGCACATTCAAGTGTCAAGAAATGTGTCAGGGTTTCCAGCAGTGTTTCATAGGGGAGGTGGGCCACCTTGCCTGAAGACCACATCTGCTAACGTCAAAAAAAGGACATACACTTCTATGAAATACAACAAGAGGGTAAAAAAGAGCAGACGGACTATTAAATGCAATAAGAGCTAGTGTATTAAAGTGCAGATATTCTTCAGACTGTCATCGACTGACTAAACTGATCTCAGATTTCCTGTTTGTGTCTCGAGCAAAATGACCACTTACTGTTTTCTATTGTCGGGTCATAGGAGTCCACAAACTGTCCCTCCACAAACTGAATCGTCAAGGAGGACTTTCCTGCAAAACACAACGGAATATTATAAACAGGGACCCTTTGCATATTGGAATATCGTTGGAAATGTGGAAATCAATAGTTAAAAGCTTCAAAATATTGGTTTGCAGTCCCTCACAGCGAGTGTTCATCAATCAAGGACTGTGGCTCTGGGGGATATTCAGCTTAAAGATGACAAAGGGATTTATGACTGAAAACCACATTCTAAAAAAATTTAAATCATCATCAGAATATCAGTGAAACTTAAAACGACCCACCAAAGCCTACAAAATAAATCAACACAAAATATATATTAATGGCATGGGAGATGTTTCATCGGGTAGGTACGCAGCCATACACACAATCCATGTCTTTGTGGGAATATTACAGAGGTTAGCGTCGGTGCCTGTATGCTGGCTGGGCCTAAAGTCCTTCTATCTGCGTGTGCCATCTTGCCATCGTGCACATCCTTTCGCCGCATACAAATTACGCTCCTTTGGTTTCAGATAATATAAAAGAGCAATGCGTCAAATCCTGGCGGTCCTTCAGGCCTCCACAAGGCATGGCTCTCACTGACCAGGGTTAGGGTCACTGATGGAGACATATCAATAAGGACAGTCAGAGTCAAAATAGATATGTATATGTATGTTGGACACATAACGGGAGGCCTCATGTGATAAAAAAAAAAAACCCCGCAAGGCCACGTCTCACCTGGTGGCGCTCAACCGCCCGCTGTGAGGGGTGTGCGTGGCAGATCCTTCCTGTAATTGACGTCTAATGGGCGATGGGAGGCGTAAACGACTCGCATGATGGAATTAAATTCACACAAAAGGCCGCTGACATGTAGCCTCTGCGGCCCTTAAGGTGCCACCCCCTCCCCCCCTCCCCATCCCCATCACCCGACCCCCATCCCTGTGCGTCGTCTGGTCGGGACTCACCTACGGATCTGTACCCGAGGATGGCGATTTTTCGTGATTTCGGCTGCGGCATATCTCGTCCTGGTTATCGCATCTAGTCCTCGGGGTGTACCGCAACCTCCAACCGGAATGGCATCCAAAATTCAAGGGGAGGAGAGATTCGACATGCAGCCAGATGACAGCAGGAGGTCCTCTTCTTTGCTCTTTTTTTTTGTATGATGATCTTGACGTCCACGGCTTGGAAAATAACCTTATTTCAGGTCATATAAAACAAAAAAGCATGGAGTATCTGTAGGTCCTCAATAACTGCGTCACTCCCCTTTGCAATGTCATGAATTAGTAATTACTGCCGCGTCCTAATTGGCGACACGCGGGGTGAAGGCGGGCACTCATGCCTGTTGTAAAACTCTGATTGGATGAGGTAGCTGTTCGTCACGCGGTCCTGCCCGCTGTCTGAAATATGATTGGCTGCTACACGCGTTGTGGCGAGCCGGGTGGCCGAGTGCAATGTCATTCATATCTTTAGGGCCAAGGAGCAGGGGTACTGGCATCACTGCTCCAATTAAGACGTCATTATTTGTATGTTTGTTTTTTTTACGCGGACACACTGTAGTAATTCTGTAATGACCCTCAGCGAGACCAAATGAGTCACTACAAATATAGAATAGAAAGATCCTGAAATACCCTAGAGTAAGGTCACTATAAGATAAGATAACTAATACTCTTTTATTAGTCCCGCAGCGGGGAAATTTACAATAAATAAATCAATTTACTATAAAGTCATTATTCAGTATCAACGGCACAGCATCATTTCCCTTAGAAATATTGTAGTCAGTGGTGGAAAGTAAATTATAAGTATACATTTACTACAATACTGTACTAGAGTACAGTTTTGAGGTACTTGACGTGAGTATTTTCAGTTTCTGCTACCTTATACTTATTCTCATACTTCTTCATATACTTGTTGTTTATCATATTTATCTAATATTTACATATTATTGCACATGTTTATTGTTATATTATTTTTTATTGTTTTATTGTTTTATTCTATGTTTATTGTCATGCACCTGTCACCGAGTCAAATTCCTCTTATGTGCAACGTACTTGGCCAATAAAACGATTCTGATTCTGTTGTGATGGGTTCAGATGCTCCTCTACATGTATTTGCTGACTTTAGTTACAGAGCAGTCCCGTGTCTTTTGCCGTCCCCAGGATGTGGCCTCTAGCTTGAGCTAGCTCGGGGAAATGGAAGGAACACAATCACACTGCAGGGCTTCAGTTCAAAAGTGAGATGCTACTGTTTTTCTTCTTTTATTTCCTTTTTGTTTTTATTTGTGTAGCGCACTTTAGACCTTGGAGGCTGAATCTATTGCTTACATTATTTCTGTGTCAGTAGAGCCACACAGTTGTCTTAGTACGTGTGTAAAGTCAGTAAAGTAAATGTTTGCTACTTTATTTCTGTATTGATAGGAAGACAGTGCCATTTCTCCAACAGTCTTGCAGGTTAATGATAGACACGTCGACTCTAAGCTCATCAACAACTTTACCAGCAGTGCTTCTGAAACCCTTTCTTTTCTTTTAGGTTCATTTCAGATCTTGTAAATGGAATTGTTTGTACTTTATTGTCAAGTCCAGCCTTCTCAGACAACAGAAGACACACAGAATCAGAAATTAAAACTTAAAAACTGTCAATGTCTAATTTCATAACGTACTTTTTTTAGTCATCAAACTTCAATTCAACAAACAATCATTGGAATATGAGGCTGATAATAAAATAAAAAAAATTGATAAATATATTTGACCAAGTGTCAAATTTTCAGTGCATTTTTTCCCCCTCCATTATCAGTCCTCTTGAGATTGCGGGTGCCGAGAGCAACACTAGTAGGTTACCTGAATTAGAAATCCTAGAGAGGCTGTCAGTACTTTTTTATTTTTATTATTATGACATATTTTTAAAGGTGGTCCTATTGTAAAGTCATTTAAACTGTTAATTCAATTCAATTCAATTCAATTCAATTCAATTCAATTCAATTTATTTTGTACAGCCAAAAATCATAAATTACAAATTTGCCTCAGAGGGCTTTACAATCTGTACACATACAACATCCTCTGTCCCGGGACCCTCGCATCGGAAACAGGAAAAACTCCCCCCAAAAAAATACTTTCACAGGGAGAAAAAAGGAAGAAACCTTCGGGAGAGCAACAGAGGAGGATCCCTCTCCCAGGATGGACAGAAGTGCATTAGATGTCATGTGTACAGAATGAACAATATACCGGAGTTACAACACATTCAATGCATGTGACAGAAATTATTCATATAATGAGAGTAGTAGGCATGATGAAAAAGTTCATACAGAAGGAAATAGAGAAGGGTGGGCATCAGCAGGGCCACGGCAGGAGGCAGGAGGCAGGAGGCAGGAGGCAGGAGGCAGGAGGCAGGAGGCAGGAGGCAGGACCAGGGTCTAATTACATTAATCAAAGATTTCTGGAAGATGAAACGTAACTCTCAAGTCATCACAGTGCAGCAGCAGTGACCACAAAGTCTTCACTGACCAGCAATCCTCCACATACATAATCATAATAATAATAATAATACATTTTATTTGTATAGCACTTTAAAAAGGTACTCAAGACCCTTTACATGGTAAAAACAGAATGAATAGAAGCAATAACAATGTAAACAAGAGAGATTGCATAACAGTAAGAAACAAACCAAAAACAGACTTAACTAGCATCACAGGTTAAAAGCAGATTTAAATACATGAGTTTTAAGTGCAGTTTTGAAAGTGGCGAGAGACGGAGAATGTCTGAGGTGCAGGGGAGAGAGTTCCAGAGGGAGGGGGTATGGAGAAGGCCCTTATTAATTACAATAATAATTCGATTTAGAATGGTACAGTTTCTTCAGTGACATGTCAGAACATGAAAAAGCTCAATTTTGTAAAGAGCACGATACCATGAAGACAGATGATTGGTTTATCTCCTTGGGGTTCAAGTAGACCCATATACATCAGTTTGTGTGATTAGTACCTATATCCTATCAATCTGAGGAGCAGTTTTCATTCCATAATAGAACACACACACACACACACACACACACACACACACACACACACACACATACACACACACACACACACACACACACACACACACACACACTCAAAACGTGTTGGAAGTAAGTATTAACAAAATAATGTTATCATGAGCGAACTAGAGGTACAATAAGGACAATATGAACTCATAGCACATAAACAGTACACTAAACTAATATTTTGGGAATTCTACCAGAGGATTGGATTAAATAGGCTGATCTACTGTAGAACAGCTCTTCTTCACCTACTCTCACGTTAGCCAGTAGATGTCCCCATAACACCATTTATAACTCTCACAGGGCCCATTACACTGCCAGAGGACTGTGTGGACGTGCTCAAACTATTATATATTTCAACAGAAACATCACCTTATAATTATTGTTTATTTCCATCCATCTCTTGTTTTTGGTTCAAACTGACTAAGCACTGTTTTTCAAGCTCTCCATTCTCCAACCAGTGTAACACTGTACCTCAACAACACATAAATCAGACGACACACGTCCCTGATTAGCTGAGCTGATAGTGTATTGCGTTATAGATGTTAAAATACCCAGGTCTTAATATAACTGTGGCCTTAAACCCAACCACAGGCATGCAACAATACCCTAGGCCTCAATTAGTGGGTTAAGCCCATAGGCAGACTCTGGAATTCAAGACAGGCGTGGCGAAGGTGGTGGGATGAGTCCTCTTCGCTTTTAAAATCTAATGTTTCTTATGTGTGTCAATCACTTCTTAGGAACCAATGATGCACTCGGTAAAACGGCATTTTCTTGCTGAAATTGTTTTCATTCAGCTTGAATGGCAATTTAGAAAGTTTTATAGCAAAACTCTTGAAGTAATTATTTACTCTCTCAAAAATAGCCCACAGGCCCAAGGGTGTGCAGTTTTTCATGCCCTGTGACCAATGAAGTCCCCTGTTTCCCTGTCACGTCCCGGGCTATTACCACTTAATCACAGAAAGGTCCGACTCCCCGTCAGTAAGACCCAACTGTTTTGCCTCCACACACACTTCTCAGCACTGGAGACAAGAAATCACTGGTGTCAGCAATAGGCGATTTGTTCTGCATGACATTGGGTGTCAAAAAAGAAAAAAGAAAAAGCTCAACTGAAATGGCTGAAGGGTGCCTGCAATCACTGGACACAGACACACACACACACACACACACACACACACACACACACACACACACACACACACGAACGCTGTCACTTTCTCTGCTTCTCCCTCTTCCAATCTCTCTCCCTCTTTCTCAGACACGCACGCACACACACACACACACACACTCATGTGCGCACATGGTCTCAGGAAATTATGATGACCAAGAATAGGTCACACTGGTAATACAGCCATGTTCTAGCCAGGGATTACAGTGGGCTGACAAAGGCCAACAATAAATACCCCATGCGAGAACAACAGGTGTCTGACAAGATTGTTTTACATTAATAAAAGGCTTACACAAGCATCAGAGAAATAATACATTAAGCTCTTTTAGACATGTTGGCCTTTTGTAGCTTCATCTCTTGTGATTGGAAAATGTATTTTTTTTTTACCCAAACAATCAATTTAACAGAATCTGGCGTCCATCGAGATAGAGATGTGATCAAGACGCGTGATTGTGAATGTCAAGAGATCGATATTTTTGCAACGAACCATGTTGCAGGTTAAATAATTCACTTTAGATTTGCAGGCTCTAATTTCTTTAGCTATGCGAGCTAGTAGACTTGCAGCTGGAGCTCGTGTTTCTGAACCCTGGGTGTGTGGCACCGGCGCCAGCCTCTTTCAACTCGCTGTGAAAGCACCCCTGGCTCTGTTAGTATGCCAGCCTGAGCGCCAGCGGAGCGAGTCAGCCACATCCTCCAGCTGGGTCTGTGCCACCAACGGGCACCTGGACCCACTCGCAAACCTCATGAAACCCAATGCACATTTAACCCAGAGGAATGCATTTGTGTGGCATCTTAAACCAGAGAGGCTGTATGTCTGCATGATACCTTGAGGACACCCCTTGCACCTATATTTCCCTCATTTTTGAGACTTTTATCTACCTACTGGGTGCAACGCAGCCTTTTTAACTGACAGATTCACAGTTCAGGCTGTGCCTCAGCTGTTGGACCGACTCCAGAGTCACACAGGCCTGAAAGACAGCCATCGTTATCCAACTCTCACAAGGTGTCATTGTAGGGATCCAATGATTACCATATCAGCACCACATGAAACATTAATGTCTTGCTGGCAGTGATGGCCTGGCAAGCATCCTAATTTCTAGAACAGAGCTTGTCAGATCCTATTGTTTCAAGTTTTGGTGACATGAGCAGAAAAGTCATCAGGGATGAAACTCGTGATGAAACCGTGCTGTCACTCGTGGTCCAAATAAAAACGTAGTAATACGGGTTCCTCCAACACACCGGACACACCACTAAAGCCCAGTGCAAGTAGACAATACACTTTGATCAATCTCACTCACTTCAACATATGGGCAGCAATTCAGTGGTCTGGAACCAGGCTTCTTCAAGATGTCTTTTTGAAGTAATAATTGTGTTCACGCCAAGTCAGTCCCAGACTCCATTTGCCGCTCGTGCATCACATAAGCAGTCAAGCCACAAACTGAGTGTACTATCTGTGGACCGTGGCTGTCTGGACTTTGGGACCTTGTACCAAAGATTTTAAAGTTAGGTCACATGATGACCTCAGCCATGTCAAATGAGCAAACACCATCTGTGTCATGTGTTTATAACATCTCATAAAACTGAGTCAAAAATGTTGGACACAACCTGTTTCAGCTTCTCCCCTCTGGTGGGCGCTACAGAGCTCCGTACGCCAAAACAACTAGACGCAAGAACAGTTTCCCTCAACAGGCTGTCACTATGATTAACAAAAAAAAATCTGTAGCTCTAAGCATTCACTCCATCTGTAAATTATATATTTTATCATTTAAATACACAGCTTTTCAACATGTAAATATCATCACTGTCAATATAAATCTAAACTGTCACTGTCCTTTACTATATAAGCAACCTGTGACATTAATCATTAAATTTGTACACCAGCACCCTTTCCACTCTACACCATTGCACTATTGTCTTACTGCTTATAAATTGAATTGTGTTGTATACCTTGTTCAGCTTGTTGTGTACATTACGAAAACTACAAAAATATCCTTCTATACACACATACTTATACATGCCAATAAAAGTGATTCTGATTGGATGCAACCACAAAAGTAAGTGGCTTTAAATTTTTTTTTATTGTTACTATTTCCAAGGTCAACAACAAACTGTTGCACCTTAATTATTTTTCTTATTTGTTTTTGTTGTTCATTCCTCTGTGCATTTAATTGTTTTATATTGTTTTGATTCAGCCAACTCAACTCCGTGTATTTTACAGTATATTTCTTGTGATGGTTGGAGGTGCTTTGGTGAGGCTACTATACCTGAAGTTTCACTAGATACTATTTTCCCTCAGCGGTCTGAGGGGAATGGCCACATGGCGACTGCAGCCCGGGCCCACACACAGTAGATGCCGCACAAATTAGCTGGCATCAGGCTCTGTATCTGATGCAGCTTTGGAGGAGGAGTTCATTACTGTCACTCCTAGGTCTCTGCTGAGCTTTCAGGGAGTGATGAGGTCAGAGCCTGACCAAATAAATCAATGGACCTCATTGCCATCCCAAAGCATTGACAGGTAATCTCATCATGATTACTCCACAACTGCGCTCGCTGTACGGCTGTTTCTGCTTCACACTCAGTGGCCTGTAGGAGAAGCAGTGAGCAGGTGAGACCCAGATAGGCTGCTCGGTGGTACTTCATCACCCTGCTTGTTGTTGTCACAGCTACAATTGGTTTGTACACCCCATCTGCTGCATCAGCAAAGTCGGGACTGATTTGGTCACTTTGGAGGCCAGCTTTGCTCACTGCACTTCCCCGTTGATTCCAGCCATCATTACAAATGGTATCTTTATGCGGCGGAGTTAACCCGGATAGCGCTCTCCCCTGGGTGCCTTTATTATCTATTCGTCATGTTGTCCCAGTTTATCTCAAGATGAATCTGGCTGCTTCACTGCAGATCTAACTACAGATACCTGGCGTGTGGCCTGGGGAGAGAGATTAGGAGATTACTAGATACTCAGCGGAGGTGCTGGAGTTAGAGTTGATACGGAGGTGAAAAATATTCCAAGTAGATGGAGAATGTTTATGAATTTGTCTATGTGCTCTTTTAGCACAGATTTGTCATCACAGTAGGCTTGAATATATTAAAACTGCCTTGATAAATAGCCATTACCCCAGTGACAATTTGCACAAACAGCCAGGGGCAACCTCAGTGTGTCCAAACTGGTAAATAAATGAACATTTGAAACATTGCAATGAAATGTTCTTGGCCTCGTGTTCAGCCTCCAAGCTGACTTGTTGGACACTCCCTCCAATTTCCTCAAACTAATTTGCATTGCTAAGTAGATCCTTTGTGTCACCTGGAGATCTGGGCAGAGCACTGTTGCAGCCAATTTCCAGATGGCAATTCAAATGTGTGACATGTCCTCAATTTTTGACTAAAATGCAGGGCTGCTTCCACAGACTCCATTAGCTAGGGGGATGTGCGCGCGTGCACAAATGGAAAGTGGAAAGTGTCCAGTGGTGTGAATATGCACATCTGCACCTGCTGAATAATAGACGATTATCTTCTCAGGTGGCTCGTCCCCCCCCCCCCCCCCCACCCATACACATGCTCTCTCCCATTTCATGGCACTAATTTTGTCTGGAATACTCAATAGGCTTGAAAAATGCATATTTCTTGTCTCTTAGACCTGATCTTGTCTTGTATTCTGTCTGAAGGGGGTACATATTCTTCAATATGAGTGCTGGCTTCAGGGAGCGTGACTGCACTATAGACTCTAAAGAGCCTTAGGTCTTGGCAGGTACTCCTTACATTTCAACAGTGGAGAGACACCTACGGCAGATTTGGTGGCAGCAAGGCCATATATCATCTGTCATCGCCAGGAGCCTCCACAGTAATGAACAAGTAATAATGGTATATATCTTGAACTTGATTCTCTAAAGGTAGCTCATCCAGAATCATTATGGTGCCACATAACCAGATGAGCTTTCTCAAATGGGACCATTTTTGCTACCCTGAGGACTGGAGGGTGTAACTGTTCTCAGAGTGAATAACTCATCCTCATTTGGTGCTAATGGGACTCTGCATTAAGGTGTTGTGTGAATGCAAGAGGAATGGTAAATCCTATTTTCTTGTAATTCAAAGCTCAAGCTGTTTCCACACATCTGTTCCTCTGGTAGAAAGGAAGATTCATTTGGAGAGAAAAAAAAAAACATGCTCAGGATAAAAAAGCAGCATTAAATGAAGATTCATGCCTCACAGGATTATGACGAAGTGCTAGGCGACAGTGTGTTATGGGGAAGTATGTCATGATGACATCTCTCTGTGACAGAAATGAGCATTATTCACTCTGTCCATTTATCCACCTAGCCATCTAGCTTCTATCCCACCCTCTACCGCCACCCGTCAATCCATCTCCGCTTTTTTTCCCCAGGTATGGCAATGCTACAGTTCACCCATAATGATTGAAATGCATATGAAGCCATGGGTTTCCTGCATATTTGACAGCATGTGTTCTGAGCCTCATGTTGCCACTCTGGGGATGTGTTTGCACAGGAGAGGGATGCTCTGACGGTTACAGCTGAGGTGTCATTTTTCATGTAAATAGAGGATGGCAGGATATAGCGATCCTGCTGTTTGTGAAATTAGCCGCAGCACACATATACACAAGAACAGCACAAACTGAGAGCTGTATAAAGACTTTGTGATAAAGTGTCAGCCAGAAGCCAGTTTCTACACAAAGTTACCCAGATATGAAGGTGTTAACATTTAATAGAAACTGTCCAGAGAGACTTGCTGCACAAGCAGCTGCCTGAATAGGCAATGCACCCCAACAGCCCCCCAACAGCCCAACACCTCCAGTGTCCAATTCAGCAAACACATGATTCAACCTGTCATTCATAAGTGCTGATGTAGCCGTGCTCCGAGCAGAGCCACCGATTCCCCAGAGTTGGATATCACTGCTAACTGTCAACCAAGTACTTTGATTACTGGGCTGGGAGAAGAATGATGACTAAGGCCACTCTAAGTCCTGGTCAGACTCTATGATTCTGTCGAGGAAAGTGGATCAAGTCTCAGGTCCCATTTACACCCCCAACATTTATATAACGTGTTTACGGCGTATTACTGTAGACCTCCCCTGGTGCAAAAACCTTGTTAATCACTTGAGTGACACCTCCTTAGAAAACGATTGGTGCCATGAAACAAATATGAATAACAATGTTTATTTTCAGAAACTAAAGTAAATTTCGGTCACAATTATACTTGTAAGTTGTTTAGACAAATATACACTTTATTTAACCTACCTATTTAGCATTTGTACCGTTTAATCATATTTAATACATTATTATAACACACTGTGATGTAGTTATATGCAGATATTAGGTATTTTCAAGTGTTGAAGTTGTCAACAACTTGAACATCCATAACTGCATGCTACAACAGACAATGCCTGACAATATAATACAGCCCAACTTTAATTATATAAAATATGTCTTCATGTCTTTGTTATGATACTTTAAAGTACTGTACATTAATACTTAGTTATATTTGTTTATAATTCTACAATTACAATGTTTACATAATGCTTATAAATGTTAGATAGATAGCTACAGGTAGATAAAATAAATAAAACAGACTAAATATAAAATGAAATCGAGGAAAATACAAAACTGAGAATAGAGACTTAAGATATGACTGTAACAGTAACAAGAAAGGACTATAATGTTACTAGGGTTAAAGAAAAGTGTTACTCAGTACAATACTTAGACCTATAAATTAGCAGTATGATTGGCACATCAGCTAAGTGTACATGCTGTACTGTACACACTGTACACTCTGCACACGCCTATGAAATATCTATCTGTGCCGCAAGAGGGATCCCTCCTCTGTTGCTCTTTCTGAAGTTTATCAGAGTTTTTTTGTTTTATCTGACTTGATCCTGTAAGGGTAGAAAGTGTCACATGATTGTAAAACCCTCTGGAAACAAACTTTTGATTTGGAGCTAAAAAAGGCTGTTGCCTCTCAGCAGGAAGGACCTGAGTTCAAACCCTAGCTATGGCCTTACAATATACAGTTTGCATGTTCTGCTCTGTCTATGTGGCTTATTGACAGATTTTACAAAAAGAGGTTCTGCACACTTAAATGAGCTGAGCTGTATTTTGATGAAACAACATTAATGCTGTTGTTAATATTGACATTTCTTACAAAATGTATTAAAAAAAATGGTAAATTATGGGTTCAACATTGCTCAACACGCCATATACTGTTGTAAATCAGCCCTGAACCTTGCAAGGCCAATGCTGAGATGGAGGTGACCATTTGGGACCAGTCTATGTCATGAAATTTGCAATAAAATGTACAATATCATGCTCTGAATTGTAGTGGAATAGAAGTTTAAAGTAGCATGAAATGGAAATACTCCCTGTCGTACCATAGATGTGAAAGTGTTTTTCTGTATGAATCTGCCTCTCAACAGATGCATGATGGGATTTCTTTACCGCCCCGTGGCTATGGCCTGATCAGGCAGACATACGGAAGAAAGTAATCACACGACTCAAGTTAAATACCGAAAAATTATAATATTCTAATCTTTTGTTCTAATTTGACATTTTAAAAGGAAGTGGAACAAATAGCATTCAGTGAATGCTACGCAGGTACTTACAGAACTCTTTGGAGAAAAAGCGGGAAGAACTTTTTGCCTCAGTGTGTAAGTTGCTTCGGGGAAAGGCAAATTCAAAAATGCAAATAGACTACAGTGTACGCTTTTACATGAAGAGAGATTCTCCCCTCGGGGCCACATGAATGAGATTTTGAATAGCAGTAGAGTTTTCTAGGAACACACTGGAATGTTCTATGCCCTTTTGCACTTGAGATTAAACCAGCGCATGCCTGTGCATAGGGTTCCACTAATACCTTTAAGAACTGTTCCTTTTTTGAGAGGTGATTCAGTGTTTTCTCGGCTGCCAGCTTGGTGGCATATTCCAGTTGAGACAAGAGATCATCCACAAAGGCTCAGTGGCTGACACGGGAAGAAAAAAGTATGAGGAGATTATGGTTGGCACGCAATGGTATGTCAAATATCTGAATTATTTTAAGTGCAAAATGCAATACACATAGAGGAGATAGCAGGTGTAGTTAACAGAATAATGTGTACCACGTGAGCGCCAATGTATTTCTGTGTGTTACGCTATGTGATCATGGCAGTGACGTCATCTGATTGAACTCACACCGCATCCTATCCCCAGCTCTGCCCTGCGGTAGTGGGAGGGGAGCAGGGTGCTATCTGTGGACATGCAAAGTGACAGGACCAGCTGGGGTATGAAATCCAGTAAGACAGGCAGTTGGTCTGGGAGAAGCAGACCACGAGCCCCCATAGCGCTCAATTACAGCAGCCTGCAACTCAACTCGGTGGGGAAAACAGGATTCAGTGTAACTGCTGCCAAACATCAGCACTTCTACAACAACCTGTAGAACTGATCATGCTCTGCGTGGCTGTTTCAAGAACTTTGGAGATCAATCAGCAGCCTTTATCCTCAGCGAACGTCTTATTGTTGGTGATTCAGCTAATCGCATGCTGACATCTTATTATAGGCGACAGAATCAACAGTACGGCGAGGACGATGGGTGGGAAGCAATCTCGCAGTTTCTCCAACAAGGAACTGAATGAGGTGAGTGTTAGTCAAAGCAGGAAGGGCTCTGGGAAAGACGACCAGCCCAGCCTGTCCTCGGCTGCGGAGAGGATCCGGAGACACGCCACGGTGCACTTTGGCTACAGCACCCTCAGCCTGGCCATGCGGGCCCTCGATGAAACCCCCTCTGAGCTGTGGGAGCTCCGGGAACTACAGAAGCTAAACTTATCCATGAACTGCTTGCGCTCTCTGCCCCCTGCCCTGGGCGCTCTGGACAATCTGGTGATCCTCAACTTGTGGGGTAACAACCTGTCCAGCCTCCCGGCCGAGATCAGCCTCCTGAAGAAGCTACGCGTGCTTTTCGCCTGTCGTAACCGCCTGAGCGAGGTCCCCGAGGAGCTGGGCTCCTGTACCTGCCTGGAGGTGCTCAGTCTGGCCAATAACCAGA
>JACSYO010001052.1:565000-717500 GCA_016806645.1 Ophiodon elongatus
ATAAGCCAAAGCTTAGAAAACAGTTTAGCATCACCAGCAGCCAGTGACTTCCCATAATGAAGGACAGCTAATCAATCATATTGAACTTTTGACAATCAAGGCACGGGATAATCAAAATGGAATTAAATATTAAAATCACTGTTGTTTGGCAGCCACATGAGAAGAAGCTTAATAAGACTTTCTGTGGAGAGCAGTTTAAGTTCTGTGATTTATTCAGTCTCACTGAGACTCCTCACATAGGGTGAGGTGATTGGCATTATTGACAAACAACATTATACTGCTACTTATGTCAATTACTACAACATGTTATTTAGCTCATTATTCTTATGTTTAACTGATTCAAACTGTTCCTGCGGGGAGAAATATGAGTGAGAATAGATTTGCTGGAGATCTTCCTTGGCTGGCGGAGGCTCTCCACAAGGAAATGTCAATATCACCTATTCAATAGCACAGTGTGTTGTTCAGAAATCAGCTACAGTGAGTCACTGAAACTGTAGACCAATGAAATAACCTTTGAGGCCTAAAAATGGAATCTTTTGATCCTGGTCTGCCATCAATTTTGGAGCCACTTCCTTCCTGTCCAATCAGTGTAATGTCATAGCCTTTCAGTATCTTGCTTTGAGAGCGTAATGAAAGTATCCTAAGCTTGTGAAAGGTTACTGGGTAAAAACAGAAGTGTCAGGTACATGGCACAGGGCTTGTTTTTGTTATCACAGATGAAGTCGTTCATTGATTCCAATACAAGAGTATGCTTCAGTCAATTGCTTTGACAAAATGGATATCAAGATTTGATTGAAAAATCAAATATCCACATATTGAGCCAACTTTAACATCTGAACACTATATGTTGTGATTGATAGGGCTTAAAGAGTATAGCTAACAAGCAGTATAAATAATTGGCTAATCAATTGATAAAAGGTAGGACAAGTAAGCAAAAGTAATGGATAAATGGCCGAAAAGAAAAATGATGAAAAAGCTAAGCATTGAATATGTGTTTGAACTAGATCAAAGTTGTGGCAAATGACCAACTTTGGCTTCTCCGAGTGTCAGTAGTATCAATGAAAACCTGTGTAAACCTGACACAAACTGATACATTTCTGACAATATCTACTTCTATGTAAAATCCAGTTTAAAATCAAAACAAAATAAAAATAATTTGGAACGCAATGGCAGGTGTTGAATTGGTAGCCTGTTGCAAGGGGTTGTGGGAGTACAGGTTTGAAATATTATCAGATATAGGCCAATTTATTGAACATGATTAAAGAACCTAGAGCACAGCCCTCAATCTCACCCTTACAGACACACTCTAACAAGTCATAAGTCAAAGACTAGAGAATAGATGCTCATGTGGTGTCACTGACATGGTGAAAGTCACCCCCTCTTCTTTTGCTCTCTCTCTGTCTGTCTGTCTCTCTCTCTGTCTGTCTGTCTCTCTCTCTCTCTCTGTCTGTCTGTCTGTCTCTCTCTCTCTCTGTCTGTCTGTCTGTCTGTCTGTCTGTCTCTCTCTCTCTCGCTGTCTGTCTGTCTCTCTCTCTCTGTCTGTCTGTCTCTCTCTCTCTCTCTCTGTCTGTCTGTCTGTCTGTCTCTCTCTCTCTGTCTGTCTGTCTGTCTCTCTCTCTCTCTCTGTCTGTCTGTCTGTCTCTCTCGCTCTCTCTCTCTCTGTCTGTCTGTCTGTCTCTCTTTCTCTTTCTCTCTCTGTCTCTCTCTCTCACTCGGTCTCTCTCTGCATTGATGAGTGCAAACAATAATGCCATCCATTCATTCCTCCATCCAATCGGAGGAGTTTACATTCCCATCAATTCCCATGACAGCTCGGCTCAGACTGGCATTCATGCATTCCTGGCAACAAAACTGTTGCAGCCGAGACAATACCTAAAAACCACAAAAAAACATGTGGCGCTTCTATGAAACGCTTCAGCCATTGTTTTGTGAACTCATGAAGAAAAATAACAACTGGCGCCATATATCCTTGACAACACAAGGTCATTTTCAGACTAAATGTAGACCCATGTCAATTTGGCTGCATTTTAATTAGCAATGAAAATTGCTGGTACAAGTGAAATCACCATGTGTGTTTATGCATGCAAAAACAATAAGGGAATGACATTGGTTGACTTTGTCATTAGTTGCTTCTCCATCCCTTTGTTTGACATTGCGCTGAGAAAACCCTCCAGTTGTTTGCACTTGCCGTCTCAGATAAGACTAATTTTGAACAAATATTTGCATATATTAAAGTACGGCCTCATTATTGATTCATCGAAGCTGAAAGAAATGTGTGTGTGTGTGTGTGTGTGTGTGTGTGTGACGATGGGGCTCTGTTATGACATGTCACCACTGAGCTCCTCTTGAAGGTTGGCCTGAGTTTCCCTTTAATAGGATCGATGCATGAATTTAAATCAGAAAGGACACACGAGGTGAACTGTGATTAAGAATCCAGCTGGGAAAAGATTTTAAGGAAATATTATCTTAATAAACTAAGGTGTCAAGTTGAGCATTAAAAATGATTAATTTGCTTCATAACACATGATCTTCATCAGCAGATTGGGATTCATTCATTGACATTCAAAATGATGACTTTCTGAATAAAAAAAATGAATATTGGTACCTCACATGAGAAGTATAGTTTTCTTTTTTATATCAGTCTGTCATCAACCTTATTAATAAGGCAGCCGATGGTTTCTGTATACTCTCGTATCATAAATATGATGGCAGCTGGGTCTGAACCCTATACAGTTCTGTTTGGGGTCCTGGAGACCAGGGGTCCTCTTTAAAAGTTCAGAAAACATACATGTGGGTCTTAACACTGTTTTATCCCTGTGATACGTTGTGAATTTCCCTAATTCAACGAAAATTGATTATCAACTTGATCCTGAACTGAAAATATGCTCCAGAATTCTGGTACAGAAAATGATACATTACTTCTGTTTGGGGTGTCAGACACCGCAGCTTTAAATCATGGTTAAATTCAAAGGACATTAATATGATCTATATCTGTGATTGGTGTTGACAATACTTTTTGAAACAGAACTGCCCCCAAAGTCCAAAATAAGTCAGTTATTGGAATTCTATAAGAGTTAACTCATACGACATCCAACAGGGACGTAGACCACTCTGGTGGAAGTGACCTCAAACATAGATGACATCACTATATGTAAGATAATATCCTGTTGCAACATTTCTTTGTCTTTGGACAAAGAAATAAACTTATATTCGCTCATGCATACCTCACATAACATACAAAACATGCCATATTTACTTATTTTGTGAGATAGACTACTAAATGCTTAATTTCTCTATTTTGTCACCTTCAGCAAATGTTCAGTTTGTGGCAAAGGGAAAGGGAAGGGGTTACTACCCATGCCAAGACTTTTCCACATATTTTGTCTCATTAGAAAATAATCATATAAGAATTATTCTTTTTTTGTTTGTTAATGTTAGATATGACTTTACGGTAATATAAAGCTGTTGTGAAACCTATCACTAACTATTCATTCTGTATTACTACCTTAAATGAATGATGGCTGACTTGGTAAACAGCCCACAGGGATTTACATGGCCCGGGTTAACTGCACTACTTCGCCTCAACCAACTTCTCCACAGCTGGTCCAAATAAACACCAATGGAGTCGCAGGAGGAGGGGACAACTCCGCCTGTCGTCTCTCCTCACAGGCGGGGCTGACGCGCGCCCTCTACCGGGCACACAGCGCGCACACAGCCGCTGCGCTCCTGGAGCTGCCGGACCTCTCAATCCACGCGTAATTCCGGAATCAAGACTCACTCACACATTCCTCCTCCAAGTGTGGAGCAAGCCGGCAAGGAGCAGCCGTGTCGGCGACAGTGTCCTCTCACACCCCGACAGCACGCCAGGGACAGAGGGCAAGCCGAAGACACTTTAGATTTGACACTCCGAAAAGTATAGGTAGGATTCAAGTTGCAATAAAGAAAGAAGAGTTGCCAGTTAACCCCGCGGCTGGGGGTTAACGCTACGACGGCGCTGTCGACATGGATAAAGTTGTCAATTGCTTGTTTGCTGCAATTACCCTGCTGTTGTCGGCGCGAGGGGAAGTTTTTAAAGGTAAGGAGGATTACCTGGACATGTTTACACGTCCAGAACATACGCGCAGCCCTGTGTTATGCTTCACCCGCGAGACGAAGTGGAGGGGAAAGGCACTTAAAGTCAGTTTCCCCACTATTTTTGCCTGATAGTTTACTCGCAATTGTCAGGCTTTTTTTTTTTTTGTTCTTTCTTTTTTTTTTTTTTTTTTGTACTAATGGCTGTGCGTTTAAATTCGCGTCATTTAATGTGTGTGGCGTTAATTAGCCTTGTCTAATGTGTGTGTGTGTGTGTGTGTGTGTGTGTGTGTGTGTGGTGTAAACGCGAGCATGTGTGCCAGCGGGAAAGTAACGCAAGTTACTCGAGGGTGACATTCTGGAGACAAAATGAGCTTAAAACGTCAATTCTGCTCACATTTTGTGCCAATTTGTGCCGCCTCACCGCTGCCTTTCTCCACCGGCAGCAGTTTGTTCTCACCTCTTTGCGCTGCTGTGCGCAACGAGCAGGTGCGCCACGGCCAACCGGAGCAGCTCCCCCGGCTCCGCAGCTTTCGATGCCGCTATTTACACGAGCGCAAGTTGAAGGAGTTTAATGTTCGTGTCTAACTTTGTCTTGATAAGTTGCCGTCTAATGTGATTAACCTCGAGGGATCCACGCCGCCGAAGTGTCGCTGCGTGTGTGCTGCTGGTTGTATGCGGAGAGGCGATTAGCCAAGCGGGACTTAAACCGTCGTTGTTTCACCGTAAAACTCCACGTGAACTTAATCCACAATGTCCCAGTCACCATGTTGACATCGCAGTCACTTTGTCGTGTAGCTAACCGCTTAAAATATGAATTATGCTTGGAGGGCAGGTTTTCTTTCCATCCCATTGTTTTTCATCTCTCAGTGCAAAAACAATTCCACTTATATCGTATCAAATTCAATATGTCCTACACCTCTAGTGCAGTTTATGTATGACACATATTTTCTATTTCCTTAAATTACCCCCCCCCTTTTTTTTTTTTTTTTTACTAGAAGTGCCCGAAAAGAATGGGTGGTTAATGTCATGCACTTTGTATTTTTTTTTAGCTATTTTAATTAACCGGTAAAAAGTCTATATTTGAATAGAACTGTTTCCCTTGCATGCACTCTGAGAATAAATGCTTTTGGTTGTCTCTGAAAAGTGTTTGCTTTGTCTCATTTCTTTGAGAGCGTCTCTGCAATATTTGATGGATTTGTTGTTTCATTGTCTGCTTGTTGATGCAGGCCTCCCCCGTATACTGTAGTTACAAACACAACACTCCTACTCGAATCCATGTCATTCATGCAAGATTCACTTCATTTGCTGCATGTCTTTTCAAAGCTTTGTGGAGAAAGAAAAAGTTCATTAGTATGATGCAGTGATATGACTTATTGGGATTACTGAAATAATAGAGCAGACTTTCAGTGTAATGGCTGTAGATTTCCCAGGGGGGACTCAATATTCAGAGTCTAATTTAGCCCCTTAAGGGGTCATTCTGTTATCTCCACAATGGCATTATCTATGTGGAAAATGGTGCATTAGCCTATATTCATGCCAATCAATATAGAGACAATGAATGTCCAGTCTGGGGGTGATCCATACTGCCAATACAATTAGAGTTGCATTTAGAAACTTGATCAAATGTGGCCCCATATCTTAATGTGTTTTGTTTTTTATCCTGCTTAGACTCTGAGGTGTGTGTGTGTGTGAGTGTGAGTGTGAGAGAGAGAGAGAGAGAGAGAGGTGAAGCTCTTCTGTGACGTGTGGCTTCAGTTATAGCTGGATGCCGTGGGATTCAACAGATAACTGATGCATTTTTCTCAGAGCCTGCTGGGGGCAGCATGGCACACATATAATATGATACCCATATGATGAAGTCAGGCTGCTCCGAGCGGAGGACCACGAGTCAGACACACAGAATCAGAATTCAGATGCACTTAGGAAAGTATTTGTGTCAAAATTTCAGTTTGCTTACATAGTCTGATTAAAAAAAACACTCTTTTTTTTTTGTTTTATTTATGTGTTCCCCGCTTTCTTCAAGCTGCACCCATTCATGTATGTGATCTTTTCACAGAGGGCATATAGAAGAGAGACCTACAGAAGATGCATTAAATGGTTTTATCATAAATTAACTGTTCTTAATCAAGTAGTATGATTGCCGGGGGTCAATTTGAGTGACTGAGAACTCTCTTGCCCTGCAGCCCAAAGTATTCCCAGTCCATTTTGGTGCGAGGTTCATCAGTCTTTCTCGCTGGCAGCCTCAGGACTGGGAGATTTATTGGAGTGGGCTGCACTGTAGGGCTCCCAGTGGGGCCGAAACCATCGATAAATGTGCTCCTAATTGCATGAGTGTGTGTGTAAATATGTAAACCAGGAGAAAATCAATTGGATGTGTGTTGCTCTCTCCAGCGAGGTGACGGATTAGCCACACGCGGATGGAGAGGCTAAATGTGAGCCTGTGCATGCGGCTCGAGTCATTTGTTATGGAGAGTATGTGATAACAGCTCATGTGATAATTAGATCACAGAGGTAACCAGAGCACCAGTCTACTTCAGTGTGCGGTATCGGCGCCCTGTGACTGCGCAGCCTCAATTTGATCACAGAGAAACAGTCCTTTGGAGGTCTTTTAATTTCCGCATAAAAAAAGTCCATAATCAGGATCACTCTGTATCAGTTTCATCTCCTTCCTTCGTGAGCTTGTTTATGCACCTGCATGTCTGCTCCCAGTGGCATGGTAGAGATGAACTGCTCTTTTTTTTTTTTTTTTTCTTTTTTTTTTTTCTCCCCTCCCTGTTGCATTCACGATGCCCACTGGATGCTCTAGGTTCAGAGAGAAAGCAACAAAAAAAAAGAAAAAGAAAAAAAAGACCAACACTATAAATCACTTGTTGTGTATGGCCAGTGCTTCTGTTTTCTACATTATGAGGACATTTTTTTTTTCTAGAAGGTCTGGCCTTTGATATCTATACTCTGTCTTTTGCCCGAGCACATTAAATTCCAGGGAGCTGTGCGCTTTGTTATGTTTACCACCTTTTCCAGCAGCCATAAAACCTGCCTTGTTTTCTGATAGGGGTGAGCCGTGTGTTGAGAATAATGCCCACGCTTGGAGTGTAGAGCTGTAGTTTGTCATTGCAGAGTGACTGCTGCTGATAGCGTCCTGGTTGACCGATCCTGATTGCCATCCAAGCTGTGACTAAGGAGTAAAACAATACATTGGCTGCTTGGGAAGATAAACGGCACTTCATTTGAAGTCTGGCAATAATTTAGATAGTTTTTCACTCATGAAATGTTTCTTTTTTCCTCTTTCTCTTCTCCCAGCTGACTCAGATTTAATAGAGACTTTTCCGAAAGGTGTCCTGAAGGGTGGCAGTTTCCTTTGTGTGAGCCAGTGGAGAATGAAATTAAATATGCATGTGATTTATTTTTTATTTTTGTATTATTTATTTATTTCTCGATGGCTTCAACCAATGTTGGAGGAGGGAAAAAAAAAAAGCTCTATGGTGATTGATGATAGTACAAAGCAGAAAGTGAGGTGTCTACATTCTTCTGTAACTTTGCTTTTCAGACACTTTTTTATTATGAGGATAATGAATGCGGTGGAAACATGGATTTACTGAAGCTGTTCAAACACTGCGGGTACATGTGTGAGTTCCTCGAAAAAGGTCTGCTGAGTTTGTCAGCAGGGCTGTCTTAAGACTGATCACAGCTGGTAGACATTGGGGGGGAGTGTCACTTTAAAAACTAAACTTTAGGAACTTGCAAATATTGAGTCTAGACCATTCGTTTTAAGGGACTAGACTGACAGGAGTGTTATCCATACTTCACAAGTTATTGGGCCTTGGTACAGGACTTCAGTACCCTATTCTGCATCGTATGGCCTGTCAATAAATGTGCATCTTAGTTTTACACTCCATAACAAACGGCCAATAAATACACCTGACACTAAAGCAAAACAGCTGTCAGTGATTTTGGTCCATTTGTTTTTTGGTGTTAAACATTTATTTTATGCAACATGATATCACATCAAGATATTTCCAGACCATCCACATTGCAAAATAAAATATAAAATAATCTGCTATCAGAAGCATCAGCAGTGCATGTCAGAAACTGGTGTCCTACAAAATCAAAGATCAAGAACACTTTTTTTTTTTTTTAATTTTTTTTTATCTATCATATAAAAGGAAGATAACTAATGATTTCCTATCCTCATTAGACTTATTATAACAGAATAAGAAAACATGTTGCATTCTTATCGAAGGGCACACAGCTTGACACATTATTCAGCTTTGTCTCAATGGGAGAAGTCAGCATCTGTTCTCTGGAAGTTGCCACGAGGCATTCTTGGAAATGTAAGAAATCAGTAACTGAAGTAGGAGATAAGGGAGGTTGAGGAAAAGTCAAAAAAAGTAAACAGCATTTCATCACAAAATAACTACAGAGACACTGTTAACATCACCAATTGATGATGCATAGCGGTGCAAGAGCAACCATGGGTGGACCTTTCCATTAATTTAGGCAGCAGGTAACATAACTAATGTAGAGATTAAATCAGGACAGAATATGTCCTCTTCAAACTTGTATTATAGACCCAGTTTGTAACACTTTAAATGGTATATAAGCCAGTTTGTTGCACAACTCTATTCACATGGGACACATTAATTGAGTTTGTGTTTACATTCGAGGATCAGTATGATTTTCTGAGAAACAGGTGATGTATTTTTCTTATTTACGTCACATTGTGAAAGTTTTTTACTTCATAAATAGTGTTTAACTTCTGTGGAAAAACTAAAAGTGAATAAAAGTGGTATTATGGGTTGGCTTAAGGAGGTAACGGAAAGTGCAGTCTATTTGCACAGTGACACGTTTTTGTCTCTGTACTTAAGCACATGGGATTTAAAATTGACTGAGTTTGTCCTAACGCTCAGCTTTAATCTGGAGGTGTTAACATCTTCATCAGATGAACACTGCACAGAGTGTAGTCCTTTTAGACTCCGTTTTAGGGGACGGAAAGCAATTGGCTAGTAATTAGCTAATTCGATGCTCGGCTGCAGCACATTAAACGGCATGTAAACTTGCCTATAAATGCCACTTTGTTCTGGTTAGATTCTTTAATTCTGAGACCTCTACCAACACGCTGTCTGCCTATGAAATGCGGCGCATATTTGATACTCGGTGTCGAACCCTTTCTGAGCAATGAGCCCCAAGCATCAGCTGACACTCTGGTCTCCAGCGAGTCAAACATGATAATTTAGACAGTCAGATGACTGACCTGGCCTGTAAACAACATTACACTGTTGACCATGAAAAGCTCTTTGGGAGCTTTCACTCTACGTTTTGAGATCATTGTCCTGCTGCTCTGACCTAAGATTGGGGGGGGCTTTGTATAAAATGGCTACTGTTCACCAAAATGAATGAAATTAAAGCTCAATTTAAAGCTTGGAGATTAAATTAAAACTGACTTACTTTGAAATAAAACAATGACTTTTGCATTTAAAGTGTGCGAGTACAGAGCCAACACAACAACAAAAACAAAAACACGTGACTGTCCAAAACACTCAAAGACTGCACTGTAAGTATGGGAATTAAGTTAAGTGCTGGCCTATCGCAGTCACTTCAAATCTGCGAACACAACGTCTTACCAATATGGTTCATCATCTTCATATCCCTTGAGTGCCACTCCACATTCAATCATTAGCTGTTGATTTGCAAGTGATTTTATTTACATTCTTGAGAGGCAGTAATAGTTTGAAGTTGGTTCTCGAGGCGGCTGATGTGGCTATGTTATCCGGGAGCTCTGCAATGGAATGATAATTGGCCTTGAGATGTGACTGTGTGAAGGATGCTGGACAAACAGAGATGCTCTAATTATACACAGCTCCTTCTTCAAATGAAGAGGATAAAAGCTAATGAATCACACACAGGCCAGTGCAGGGGCTGCCTAATGAAGAGAGAGTGAGAGACAGAGAGGGGAGTGTTTGTAAGAGAGAAGAAGTGTGTGTGTGTGTGTGTGTGTGTGTGTGTGTGTGTGTGTGTGTGTGTGTGTGTGTGTGTGTGTGTGTGTGTGTGTGTGTGTGTGTGTGTGTGTGTGTGTGTGTGTGTGTGTGTGTGTGTGTGTGTGGCATGCTTGAACAATTCTGTGATCTCATCACCATGTCTAAAAAAAAAAAAAACCCTCGGTAGAAAAACAACAACTTACTATGCAGCAGATCATGTTTACCGAAGTCTGCATTCGTTGTAGGTGGCTCAGAGAGTCAAGGCACCCAGGAAAATTTCACTAATTAATGCTCCAAGGGTCTCAATTGTTATTAATGGTGACGAGGAGGGAACGAGGGAGGAGTAGGAGAAGCAGTTTTAAATCATTACAGCGTTTCTGCTCTGTTGATTGTTGGGCCTCAAATCGGCGTACCACGGTGGATGGCAGCTCACTTTTATTCAAAATGTTTGAAAAGTATGTATTTTGTTTTTATTTGAAAAAAGCTCCTGCTATCCTTAGAATTAAATCTATATCAGAGACCAATGACTGGCAATGACCGATGGTTTTACACTTGGATTGAATTGACCCTGAACCCGGCTCATACCTCACTTATCTTCAAAAGCTGCTGTTCAATCGGCGAGTTTCTATTGAGCATTGTCGCCTATAGCCAAGGGGTTAGTAAGTGGACAGAAATTGATTCTGATATAGCACACTTTGATATTTGGTTCAGGTGAGCGTATAGCCTTGTCCTGGAGCATGAAGCTTTAATTTCAAGTCTTGTCAAATAAAACTCCTGCCACCTCTTTGACGCCAGAGTCACGTAGCTAAAAGGTGCAACGTTTTTTGTGTAATTTCATGAATAACTCAAGTTGCCTCCTTCACGGGACAGGTGCACTTTGCTAACTTGGAGGAGACTCTGTTTCATGCCAAAAAGCTGTCCGCATATAGGAGGCTGCTCCTCGCACAACTGGCGGTGTGGTTGCAGTGAGAGGAGGAGGTGGGGGCTGCTACTGCTGTTTCACCTTGTCTCCTGTTATTTATTAGGCTTCTGTCAAGGCTCAGGCAGTAGGCAGGTGTACATCCCTTCTCCTCCTCTCCCCATTCGGGCTTTATGAGTATAACCAGGGGCAAAATTCTCCATTACTGTCAGTCTGAATCTGTAGCCGTCACATTAGCGCACGTCATGCAGTCATTAATGCATTAGGCCTTGTTTGAGTGCCAGTTATTTGCATTGGCTTTTACACTGTCTATTTGCCCTTGTGCTAAAAGCTGCCTTGGCTGAACCTATTGACCATTTAACTGTTCAATAATGAAGCGATCCCTGAGGATGAATCAGGCCTCAGTGGTCCTGTTGAATAATGGTTATGAGGACAAGAAGAAACCAACATTAACTATCATATACATTTTCATGGTCTTTTGAGAAGGAGGCAGAGTGTAGCAACATTTTATTTATCGACTGTATGTTTTTACTGAAGCCGTATCCCTCTCGCGTACGATCTCACCACTAACAACCTAGTACACCATTATCCACCCTTGTCCTCCACTTCTTCCTCCCAAAGCAGAATGTACCTGATTATGCTCCTATCGGTCACACTCTGGCGCCTATTTGGAGGCTGTTATCTGTTTGCGGTGGAGACTCCTCAGGGAAGCATACGGCCGATAAGAGACTGTTGTTCTGTAAACAGCCCTCTGACCTCCTCAGGCTGGGCTTGGCTCCATTTCAAATGGGTCTCTTTTGTATTGCCCCTAAGCTCAAACCGCCGCGTGACTGATTCCCCAGGGGGAGGTTTAATGGCATTACTGTACGCTCCACACCGTGCGGGGTGGTCACTCCGGAGCTGTCAGAGCCAGAGGGCGGTGTGCATTCCTTCAGAAACGGAGGAAAAGAGGGCGAATAAGACGGTGGGAACGATGTTGCTGGAAAAGATGTGCTGTTGTCTCTTGCTGAACATTTGGAAAATGAGAATGATAACGTGAACGACCTCTTTATGCCCCTTATCTGGAGGGAAGCTTGTGGGAACGGAATTATCTGATGATGGAGTGGTGTTTTCCTTTTTAATGTCAATCACCATTTTAGTTTTCAACCATGTGGCAAACTTCTTATCACAACATGAATTATATTCTCACTTGTGCTTGTCCCTATCTGTTAACTCACTAAAATCTGACATGAGACAAGTGCATTAGTCTTCTGGGGACAACTTGGCTAACTGCTGGACCTTCAACAATCAAAGACTGTCAGTTGGCTCCACCGATGTCAGCTCAGTTTTTAACACGATCCTTGTTTAATATGCCAGCGTGTCTGAGCAAACAATGCATTGAAAATCATTAGCCATGGGCTGTAGTGCAGTGATCTGTTGTACTAAATCACTTTGGTGTTAAACACTGCTTCATCGAAACAACTATTGAGACACACAGCTGCAGGGCCCGTATTAAAGACAGCGCAAATACAAAACAATAACTAGAAAAGATGATGCTTGGCTTGAAGCTCGACTCCCACCCTGTAATCAGAGTTTGTCACGCTAAAGAAATTACAGGGCACAGGAGTCATTAGAAGTGCGCGTGCATCTCCGCATTGCAAACGGATACAAAGTTGGAAACGCATGTTTTTGGAATAATGCGCATCGAAATAAACAAACCGGTGAAAGTCTGACAAGTTGATTATAATGATAGTTCGCTGCCGGCCGGGAGGATGAGTTCAGTTGGATGTGATGTCTCAAAGACTTATTGGTATCAGGGCAAACGAGTAATTAATGTGGAAAGCCTCTAGCATTAGTTGTTTTTTTTAGCAACGTTATCATCAGCCCTGCCGCAGTGTCGCTTACTGTATCATGATGAAAAGCACTCCATTAAAACCAGTTAGAACATATTTAACTTGTTTTTTTATATTTCTTAGAAACTATGGAAGGAAATCTTACTTTTTTTGATTACTACTTTTAAAGCGGTTTGTCTAGTTGTCTTTCTGCCCTGTATAGCCTCAAGAACTACAACTGGAATGCTCTCGTAACTATGTGAATATTTTTCTGTAATGTGTGTGACTATCATTACCCACAGCTGAAGCGATGGTTTGACTATAATGCAAACATATCTTTTCCCTGTCCTACTAAGTCTTTGAGCAAGTCCCAGGGCTAACGGAGAATTTCCCTATTGCCGTTCCCAGATCTCTAAATGGGGCATTATTCATAATAGGATCCCAGTTGAAGGTAGGCAGTAGAGACATTTATAAAATAAGGCAGGGCCGAGAAAACATTTTTTATTCACACCAGAATCATGTACTTTTGTTTTTCAGGTTTCCTGTTTTGTCACCGCATTGGTTTGTTTAACCAAATGTCTCTTTTGTCTATTTTGCTGTAGTTGTGTTGCCTGCTGTTCCCTGAATTTGCCATTTTTCTTCCTTCAACTTGTCAAAGTGGTTAGAATTACTAGATGTTGGTTAGCATGATGTAGCTAACATAAAACAAAAGAAAAAGAATGTAAGACAAACAATAGAGCCTTCAAATACTAAACCTACATATTTCCTTGTGTAGCATTACTTTAATTGCTTGTCATGGCATTTGTCACTGTACTTCTATTTCAATTTACCATTTTCTTCCTACAAATTGACCCTTTGCTAAGCCCCGTTCCCGGCTGCTTCGCCGTTAAGTTGTCAGAGCTACCATGGAGCCCACACTGTCACTAACTGCACTCACTGGATAAATATGATCTAATGTTTGGTTAAAAAAAAGAAGAGAAAGAAGCAGAAATATTTCTTTTGATAGAAAGCACTGTTGTATTACATACTGTGTATGTATTACCCTCTATTCTGCAACACATTTGTTGAAGCCAAAAAGAATAATTTCAGTGCCAGATATTATATTCATCCTACTCATGTCCATGTCAGCCTTTTGACTTAAATTAAATGATTTATTAATTAAATCATTTGATGTCTTCAAGTATCTCACAGTACTGAAGGTATTTTTCTTTTTAATAAGCCATGTAGTACTTCACTTTACTTGAGACTGACATCAGTGGACTGGATGTCGCTGCATATAGCGTTTGAGCAAACTGTAGGAAAAACTTTATTCAACATATGAACGTGAGCAGAATTAAGTGTTAATATATGTGAATTTGATACACCCATGCCCCCCTTGGACAGGCCAGTGTTGCTCCACAGCCTTACTAAGTCCCTGGGAAGTTGCGGCAGCATCAAACAGTGTTGATCAAGATTGCAGTGGCTTCGTGAGGCAGAGGCACACGGTCTGGGTTCAGAGGATGAATAATTCACTCACATGAGCCCAGACTTCTCGCCGTGATACTAATATTCAACAGCACCTGTGTGTCTGAAAATCTCTCCCCTTCAACCCACCAGGTTACTCTCCCCGGGGAAAACCTCACCCCGGCATCACCCCAGCTGTGCTTTCTCCAAACTGTCAGAATAGCAGTGCCGAGGCTAGAATGCTGTGCTGGGATGACAGAAAAGGAAACAGAGGAAACAGCTCAGTGTTCAGTAGGCTGTAGTGTGACTGGACTCAAAAATACTGAGAAAGGTGTGAACATAATTAGGGCTGGGCATTGAACCTTTTTGGCACCGACAGAGATGTGTGTATGGCCCCAAGATGAGAAAACAATCTCACCACAATGTCCATCCAGCGGAGGCTCATGCGTAAAGGCTGAGAACAGCTACAGATGCACCTTGTTGAATTGTTTCCAAGATTTAGAGTGATCTATGAACATTTTGCAAATTAGAACATTTTGGCAAAAGTCTTGTTCAACTGTTTGTTTACGTCACATTAGTATCCAAAACTCTGGTATTATTTGGCCCTACTGTTGAAAATCTTCAAGCGATATCTCGACCAAAACATATATGCCTGATTTTCCACTGAATGGTTTGGCTTGAATTGAGTCAACTCACTTTTGGTGGGTCCTTTTCTCTATTTCGTTTTCCACTGCACACATAAACCAACATATAAAAATGTAGTTGCCATTAATGGTAGCTCGACTAGTTAGAAATGGCGGGTTTGTGCAGAATGTCGCGCTAGTGACGGTTTTCTCTAACCAATCAATGGTCGGCAGTGTTTAAACTCCACCTTCTAGTATCGGCTCAGCTCACTTGGAACCTCGACAGTGGCGCTATAAAACAAAAAGTAGTGTAATTTGTCCATAATGGCCGAGCTGCCATGACTTTGGTTTGAGATCAACGCTGAATTTTCTTCCTGTTTTTTCCCCTCTTCCTATCATTCTACATTTCATCATTCAGCCTTCATTTCTATAATTATCTGAACAAAAGGCGCTCAAGCGTTGACAGATCAGCTGCGTCTGTGCGAGTGTGTAGGCGTTTGTGCACATAAACACGTAGCCTGTGTTTATAGTGTGTGTGTGTGTGTGTGTGTGTGTCTCTTGACGGTCCACAAGTGTGCATTTCGATGTGTGTTGTCGCACAAAGCCAGTGTTGGAATCTTTTGTCTGTGTGCTGTGGTTTCCTCCTTCCTCCCTGTGTGTCAGATAGCGGACCCGTCTCAGGCTTATTATCAGGGATGTGACAGAAGGCGGCAGGCAGCAGTAGCGATGCTTTAATGAAATCTGGGCCCTGGCTAATTGGTGACACCGTAGTGTGAGGGAATGAGAGAGGCAGTAACCAGACTGGCCAGACGAAAGGAGAAGACAGCGGGTCTGGCCCTCGCACCACTAAATTAAGCCCGTCATGTTCATTTGTAGTACACACAGAAGGAGGGAACACCTACACTCTTCTCATTGAAATCCTGCAAATGCAAAACTCCCCGCTAGTCGACCGATGATACCCCCAGTAACGGTAACAGTAATTTTCTACTCAGCGGAGTTTTCCTTTTCCATCTTCTTTTTTTTTTCATTATACCTTGGCAAGTCTTTCTCTTTTGCTCTTACTTTCAAAGAGCTAGATTTGGCGAGGATGAACCATGGCCTCCTTTATTCTTGGTGCTTGTTTTTGTCATGGCTCAACATGTATACAAGGAACATAAGTGAGTTGTCCTTTTAACAAAAGCCAATAGGCTGTAAAGGGAGACTACATTTGGAAGAAAAACAAAAAATCACACATTCTTCCTTTTTATGAATCCAAATTTCACAAACAATATGCACCCTTACTCAATTTAATAAACTCAGGGGTTTTACCTCTACAGCCATATTTAGTTTTGTATGGCCAATAATGTATAGCGGCTAATGCTATTTAGAAAAAAATGACTAACAAAGAATTTAAATAAAATCTGTGGAAAGGGTGTTCTGCCAATCTATCAAGAGTTGCATGAACGCTGCAGAAATTTCACATAGATATCAGAGATAACAAAAAACCCACATACATATCTGCACACTTGGACATCACTATGGGTTAGTGAGTTAGTATGAGTTGTTTGTAATTTGGGTTAACCAACCCTTTGAGCTTGGACTGGATGGTATTGCCCGAGGTTGTCGGTAGTTCTTCCTGCCTTGCTCTGGGCTGGCTGCCTGAACCTCCGGCCTCATAGAAAGCCAGTTTGGCTTCCTCGTGTCCACCAGAGCTTAAGGGCTCCTTCTGGGGTGTCAGAGCTGACCTTTCTCTGTTGGTAGGGGGGTAACGTACAGCCGGCCTCTATCTGTCATGCCCCCAGCTGTGTTGATGCTTTAGAAAGGACCACAGGGGGCTACTCCAATGTTATGTTTGAGTAATAGCAAATGAGGTACAGTTTGAGTTGTGTTGCTCAGCTGGTCTCCCACTGATACTGATGGCCCCTACTCGCCCCATTTATTTCTAGCACCAATCATTATCTGTCATTGAAATTTAGAATTATACATGCCATTTAAAAGTTCATTATGAAAAATGACTTGGTCTAACATATAGCCAGCATTTCATTAAGTTAAAGAAGTGTGTAAAGAAGCGATTGGTTTGAAGCTTAAGAAAGATTAATCCAGAGACTAAAAGGTGTTCAAATCCCCGTCTATCCTCTATCTTCATTGGTTCACATCTGAGGCTAAGCTTGCATGTCCCATAAGATCGCGATGAAAGAGCTGGGTGCTTTGACCATGTTGTTTTAGACCCGTACATGTAATGACCTGATCAAACATCCTCTGTGCTCATGGGCGACAAACACCAAAACAAATCAGATTTCCTTCTACTTCACTTCTCTCCCTCTGTGACAGATCTAGCCCAAGTCTGTGATCTGGCTGTCCTCGAATACATGGGGAGATCAAAGAAGGCAAAAAACATTTACATAAAAGATTATGTATGAGTTGTAATTAGCGCCTTCTTCGGCAGTGACAACAGAAAAATCTGCAATTTTGGCTTTAAGATGAAACGAAGGTGGGGTGAGATTTATAATAACCAGGTCTGAGCTTTAGTGTCACATTTTTAATTGAAGAAATCCCCCCGAGATTGTCCAGCTTTTCCAGGAGCACCTGACTTTAAAAAAAAAAAAGAGATTAGGATTAGATTTATTAATTTTTGTAAATGCATTCACGCACATTAATTTTCTCCAAGATAATTACGTGTTTTACTTTGACGGTTCCTAATTTCATATGCCCAAGTGTACTGCTGCAACTCCAGCAGTGCATTTATTGAGGAACACACTCCACTCAACTCCTTCCTATAAAAATTAGGTTATTTCCTCCTCCAAATTATATTCAAAATCATGTGTAGTTGTCATATTACATCATGGTACTTACTAGACTATGATTTAGAGTGAGTGATGCAAGATTATTGCTTTGGGCAAAAATGGATTTTTGCTACACTCACAATGGTACAGTGGTTAACATATTTATGGCATGTGAAGAATTTGTCAGATGATGTCAATTGGCAAAGCTGCAAGAGAAATCTTTTTAATGTGTCGGTGCTACAGCATGTCATTAGAGGCAATTTCCCTGCCACAAAGAGGGTCAGCAGAGGGGGTCACATTGTTTTGTGTGCTCATTGGACTATTATCTTGAATTGTGGAAGAAGACAATTTTTGAAATTTCATTCTAATCGTTGTAAGTAGCTTGGTGAGGTGGAAGTTCATCTTCCACACTTATAAAAAAAAAAAGTACTATTTTCAGAAATTAAATAGGACGCCCTCGGATGTGCGCACCTTATCTCATACTAATACACTAGCACACACACTACGTAGCAGAGACAGTGGCAAGGAATAGAAGCTTATCCTCCTGTGGGAGGAGCTGACATTTACTCTGAAAATTCACCTTTGGTTTCTGCCTCTGGATTTATGATATCACTCTTATCTAGATTCCATCACAATGTTTCATTACTGTTTCACTCTACCAGTGTGTGACTTTCTGTCATGGCTTGTAAGATTTGCCCTCCGAGAGTAAAGATTGAGTTGTCTGAATAGTTTGGTCTTGCACCGCTGATGTTTCTTAAAATATGCACAATTTGCAATCATGGGTACGATATGCATTGACATTTTAGATGTGTGCATCAGGCCCGCATCAAGGCCTCTTGCGATGAAGTTGGACTGGATGCCAGACAATCCGCTGGCTGCAGTGGTGGAACATTCCAAGCCCTGCGCTTAATTAATGTTTCGCCCGACTTGCTCCAATTCTGTCAATCCCTAATTCCAGGAGGGATATTATCCTTTGCCCGTTAATACGTTTTTAAACATCTTTTCAATTTACTTGGGAATATGCAGAGATTTGTTTAACATATTTAATATATCTACACTATCACTCTCATAGGAGAGAGTAAACAGCAGCTGTCTTCAAGGCATGATTTTCCAGGAAAAAGTTCTTAGCTGTGAAGTCTTGTCCCTCCTCATTTGTGTTCTTGAATCAAAAATACTCCTCCGAGAAAAGTGGTCTCCCAATCACAGGATATAGTTACAACTATATAACAGATTGATAAGAGTCAGACAGCACATGTGTTGCAAGGCAGAGTCAATCACCTGACCAAGCCCTGGGTTGTCTAATTTCTTGAAATGAATGTCATGTAAAAAGGCTCCCACTTTAAGTCCAGAGACGGGCTGAATTCCCCCTCAGTGGGCATGCATGATGTTGATGCCCCCTAATATCTGCCAGCACACACTCTGATACATGGTATAATGAGGAAAATAATTGAAATACAAACTTGCATGCTCTATTAGACAGATCACATTTTGTTGTCGTGAGGTCTGGAACAAACAAGTGAATTTTGGTGCCAACAAAACAATGGCAAATTGACTGCGATCTCTTAAATGATACCAGGCGTGGCTAACAGGCTGCAATAAGCCTTTTCTTGTACTCACTGCATTCTACTCTCACTGAGGGAGAGAACTGTACACTAATACTGTATGTGGTCTTTTAACCTTTTAAAAAACAACTTTGGTTAATGAAGCCAAGGCTCTATTGTTTCGAACACATTCAAATATTTATATTTCAGTCTGTGGAAAAACAAGCATTGGGCTTTAACGTTTCAACCTGAATTTGCTCATTTATAAGCAACACTTTTAGATGTATTTTAACCTGAAATCATTCTTACTGTGAAGCTCCTAGTCCTGCCTGTGATATCAACATGGCAGAGGCAACCAGCTGTGGCCCACCCCGGTTCCCTGCGTGTTCTCCTCACGCTAATGTTGCCATAGCCTGAGGACACGGCGTGGGCCTCCGGAGGCAAGGTATCTCCGGCGCAGAGACAGATCTGCGGAGACAGGGAACACTTGGGAAGACGGATACCTCAGCCAGGCGCCTGCTGCCATTTAACAGTCTCACCCTGCTCTGAACTGACATTTCTGTTTTACCATCTCTCGTCCGACTCATTGCCCCTGCTCTGCTGCTGTCGCCGTAAACTTGTGTACAGAAAAAGCACGGCAAAGCTTATTCCCAAGCAAAAAACAGAAACCTGTGGCCTCACAGTATATACGCCTTTGAGTTGTCCTTCTTCTGCAGTCAGCCAGCCTTTGGATACTGCGGAAAGTGCAATGCAGTCTTGCTCCCATGGGAGAGCCGTGAGCCTGATGAGCTCCCCGTTGCCAGGCCAGGTGCTTCTTTTGGAGTCACGGGTGTAGCGCAGATCTGCGGTACCACGGGAGGGAGGATTGACATGATAACATAGCCTACCGACTCCCTGCGCCACCCGGCAGCACGACCACACAGCTTAATCCTCTCTCCACGAGGGCAGAGCCGAAACACTCGTTCCCCTCCTCGCTCAATCCTCTGTCAAAACAAGGGGGTTTTGTCAGCCATGAGGGGTGTTGCAACCCTCTCAGTCGCTGCCAACGGAAGCGCTATTACTGCCTGCCAATGCCCCGGGAAAAAAAAGAATACCCAATATGCATATTATTCTAATACCAGCAGTCAGTGCCTTGAATTACTCGGCATGATAGCATAATGAATGCGGTGCCTTGTAGGTTCCTACATAAAGCTGTTTTGCCACTTGGATGAATAATTCATGATAGCCCAGAGGCAATGAATCAACCAGGCAAGAACTAAGAAAATTAGCCACCAATTAGTGTTTATTTATGGGGATAGTGTGTTTTTTTTTTTTTTTTTTTCTCAATCTTGGTGCCAAAAAATATATATGCAAAGTAAAGTTTTGGCGACCCCTCTGACTTTGGGAATTCAAATGCGCAGAAGGGAGGAGAGGAAAAGAGGGCTTGACTGTTGGATGAATCAGATGACCCCCATGTCGCCATGTCTCCGCTGCACCCCTCTCTCAGCCGGGTTATTGGACTCTGTGACTCCCGTCTCAGCCGGCCTCCAGACATACAGTATCAGAGTCAGCCTCTCAAAGCAGATTGACTGACTGAATCGCTCGGCAGATGATATGTAAGGAACTTTGTTGACTGAAGGGATGTGATGGGAGGTTTTAATGCTGCCACATGTGAGCTAAACCTCTCTCTCCTTGGAGCGTGCAGCCCCCACCTCCACCATCTCCTCCACCCCCCCGGCTGTTCCTAGCCCAGCGCACTGGCATTCTGCCCAGATACATTGGTAGTCGTTAGTTGTCACTGGAACGATGTGACACGTCGCTCTGATTCGCAGGGCCTGTTGTTGAAAGTGATCGTTCCTGCCAAGGAGAAGCCCTCACCACGGATAAATGGACACTGAACAGCATGTGAACAGAGAGATAAAAATGGCAGGGAGAAAATAAACTAGTCGAGCTTGGCTTCTCGACGCCAGCATCTTTGGGGCTGCTGAGCTTTGCAAAGAGTGTTTTAGAGAAAGATTTAGATGAGATTGTACGTTTTTGTTTTTTTGTCACAGATTTCCCATTTATTTGTCCTTCAAGTTAAATCAATCAAGAATTTGCCTGAAGTTGAGTGCTTCACTATTTAAATTTGCCAACAGTTGAAAACTTAAGTTTGTTTCTCAAGGTCAATGAGTGGAAAAGATATCTCCAGTCAATTCAATAAAAGACAAACGCATGAGTGAAGGATGGATTTTATAAGAATCAGACAAGCTGTCGACAGGAGGATAAAAAAAAAAGACCCTGCCAGATATTCATGAGGATAACTCTCAAGCGTCTGCGCTCTCCTTTTCTTCCTTTGTAAAGCTTTGATTGTGAGGAAATACGCTGCTGTGTATGTCTCGTCCAAAGCGCTTTTCTCAAGCTTCAAATGTGGAGTTTTCAGAGCTGCAATGACTCAGACATTGTGTTGGCCAGAAGATAAGAGAGGCCAGGTGACAGACAATGCCTCAGCTTCCTCTGACTTGTGGGATAAGCGCCATTCATGTCGGCCATTTACTTTGGTTTTTAAACGAATAGGCTGAAAAGAACTGAGACCAATTTTAAGACTCCTAAGCACAGTTTAGACAAAATGCAGTTGGAAGAAATTGGATTTTTTTTTTCACATGTAAAGCATGACCTACCACTCGGTGTATTGCCTGGTACCCCGCTGAACTTGAAGTTGTTGAACATGGATTGTAAATGTAGCTAGAAATATTGATGCAACTGCCCTTTGAATGCCTTTATTATCCCTTTTATGCTGCTGTATTTTTAACAGGTGTGTCAGTATGCTCCACAGTACTGTGTAATCTGCCAGAGCCCAGTTACTTGAGTGTTTTGGTTTAACATTATTTCGCTTTGTCACTTGGCAAGAATAAGGTTCAGTTCTAAGAACTAAGAGAAAAGTAGTTTTTGATGACATTATGTCCCGTCCCCTCTATATTCGAGACCGTTTTATATGGACAAGGTAGTTGGCACCCAGACATTTTTATACTTTTTATATTTTTATTGTCATTATCCAAGCTAGAGGCGTGACTCTATAAATGGCAACATCAGTGTGTTAGTTGGTCGTTCCACCACTTTGGTCTGGATGGAAATATCACATATTCGTCATATCTAATAGATCATATTTTTTTGGGTCTAGATGTAAATATTTGTAGTTTAAATTGAAATATCTATGGGATGAATTGCCGTGAAATTTTGTAAAGACATTATCATCAGATCAAGATTTCAGTTGTCCATTACTGTGGTTTGTGACAGAATACCAACAAAACGAATGATATTCCCATTAGCCTCAGCTGTACTTTGTGTTTAGTGCTTAATAACAAATGTTGGCATGCAACACTAAACTAAGATGGAGAACATGGTAAACATTATACTCGCTAAACATCAGTATATTAGGTATGTCCCAAATTCATAGTACATTTTAATTCTATACTGTGTGGAGTAAGTGTCTTATTATGCTCTTTTAGCAGTTGGTAAACCAAAATTATTAACGTACTTTACCATTTTATACCAACAGGAAATGATAAAGTACATGTGACGTTGGATGTGAATCCAACTGCAACTTTAGAAAGCCACTACCAAATACACATCACACAGAAAGATCAACATGTTTTTCCTGTTTTTACAAGTTTTGTTTTTGTTTCTTTCACTACTACCCACAATTTATTTTAGTTTCTCCTGCATTTCCTTTTTTTGCATTGCATCCCTCAATGGTTAACTCACAAATGGACCGTACTTGGTGCATATGGTGTCTGGTTTCAGTATACTTTATTTTGTCACTTTTCCAGTGTGAACACATTACATTCCAAAAAGCGGCTTAGAGTCGATGTGGCTTTGACATTAGCATTTTGCTCAAAGTGGCTGTGGAATATTACTATTGTTAATACTATATGCCCGTTGCCAACTAGCTCTTGGCGTCACCTTGTTTCTTGACATCTTCTTTTGATCCAGCCTTCACTCTAACTTAGCATTTGATATTTATGTAGAGTATCATTCAAGTTATAATTTTTTTATTTGACTAGGTGGTGTAAGGATAGCGGGTGTCTTTATATTATACAAATTATAAAGCGTTGCAGACCAACTTGTGATTTCAGGTTTTATGAATTAAACTATAGACTTAACTCTACCTTTTGTTGCTGGTGAACTGTTCTATCAGTGGGCAGGACGCTACAGTTTTACGTGAATATTCTGGCTACGAGGAGACCCAGTTTCAGGGTATCAAGGCTTGAGTAAACAGCTTAACTCAAATAAGACTTTAACAGCTCTATGGCCCACAGCCAGGTCACTGCGTGCATGTTAATATAACCACTATGTTGCAGCAGCCACATCACCGCGACAAATCGCTCTTGATTTCTTCAACGTGGTTATTTAGATAAATCAAAATTTTGACTTCTTGTAAAACAGTCCTCCTGTTTTAGCTGCTCGCTGTCAGATCTGGTCTTTCAGGCGAGCCGTAGTAAACTTGTCGACTTATTTCAGTGTCCCTGTGTCATCTTCCATGCTATGGAGATGATGTGATTCTGTTATGAGTCATGAATTACTGTGCTATCATGTCTTCTCCTGAAACTCCAGGGAGGACAGCTCTTGTCACAAGCCATTGTGGTTTGTTCCATCAGACTGATGTCTAAGTGCCTAAGTTGTGTTCTCAGCCACTAATTAGGCACAGCCCTACAACCCCAATAACACAATTATATATGGGGCTGCTGCTTTCCTCCACACCCACAGCAATAATGAATGAACTACAGGTTAATGAAATGTGTGTGTGAAATGGAAGATGCCTCTTGAAAAGTTTCAAACATCTAATTCATTAAGCGCCGAAGCCTGAGGCACAAGCCACAAAAATGATCCAGTACTAAATTTAACGCTTACTTTGCAACTCCTCAACTTAATCATTAGAAAATGAAAGCTTGTGAATGTCAAAATGAGGCACAGCTTGTTAATTTTATGCACAAGATGGATAATACCTTTATGCGTGTATCTTTTTTTGAAATACAGCTGAATGTTCACATTTTCATTTTTAAGGAGCAAATGCATCCCAGGCGCCAGTTATCATCATATTCAGATTTGTCATGGAGAAGCTGTGGGAAGTTTGCCAACGCTTAATCTGTTGGATATGTTTGTGTTTTTGTGCATTGTTTGTTTGTGTATGCATAGGGTTTATCCCACAGAGTGTGAGTTAAAAGTTTCCAGTGTTTGTGCTTCACAGAATCCATGTTTGTATTTGGAATAAGTGCAGTTTTAATTGCTGGAGATGCAAATTCAGATGCTTTCAAAGCCAGAAGTGTTTTGTTCCCCCTGGAGTGTCAGGTCAGCACTACAGATGGTCATAGCCTAAAATTCCTTGTTGGTTTTTGGTTTAAACATCTGGATGTTGGAGTTATATCCACTCTGACTAGTCGAGCTGACCATATTTTGTGTCGCACCATGTACTCTCAGATTCATCTTGCCATATGGAAGATACACAAGGTTAACCAACAAGCTGCGTTTCTGTTGTCAAGGGTGAGAAATAACTTCCTGGTTTTCTTCCAGTCTCTATCTGAAGAGTCAAAATAACAGATGAAATAACATTTCCTCACAGAAATATATGAATGTGAGTCTCTATTTACTCTAACCCATCTTTATGATTACCACTACTGGTATCTACCTATGGGAGGTACACAGCACCACCAGCTGTAACTTGTGTACCTTTCTACTGCTGTGTGTGTGTGTGTGTGTGTGTGTGTGTGTGTGTGTGTGTGTGTGTGTGTGTGTGTGTGTGTGTGTGTGTGTGTGTGTGTGTGTGTGTGTGTGTGTGTGTGTGTGTGTGTGTGTGTGTGTGTGTGTGTGAGAGAGAGAGAGAGAGAGACCAGCCGCACCGATGAGAAAGGCAAACTGTGGTGGATGACTTCCAAATTGCAGCACATTGCATAAAAACAAGAGATGGTTGACAAATTAAAGGAAAACCATCATGAAGTCTCTTAGTAAGGTGTTTGGTCAAACACAGTTTGTGCCTCTCATGTATTATCAATAAATTTCAATCACATAATTAAGAATCTGATTTCCTGAAAAATGATTACCCAGTAATCTTTGAATAAAAAAAAAGAAATATATTTTTTAAAACACTATCTTTTGAGCAACCCATCCCCCGCTTTTCTCCCACTGTCTCTCTGTCTCCCTCTCTCTCGCTAATCTCACATTGCCTGGAGGTACTTTGGTGTGTTTTGTGGTTTGGTTCAATTTGTTGATCTGTGCCGCGGTGAAATTCCATCAAGGGGATCATTTCTTTCACTATTCTGGATTAGCAGCATTTGATGTAGACCTGACTGAAGCTGGCTAGAAACCCTTCACCTGAAGAAGCTAATTTCACATAAAGTGGAACTTTTCTCTCATTTGCATTGTTCCCCGTTTTAAAGGTTTCTTTGGTCCAAGTGTCATTAAATATTTGTCATCTCTTATTCGATCTTCTCATGGTCGTATTCATGACAGCCACAAGCCCTGCAGCATTTTGCATGCTGTCCCAGTTGATGATGTCTGTGACATTTCTGAGACCATGTCACAATAGCCTCAACATGGCAGTGAGTGCTGCAGTATTGGGGTGTGAAGAAAGGCTTTGGCAGCTCTCCTTGTTTTATGATTGATTTAGCGCTTCTGGCCAAACCAATATAGGCGGAAAGGCCGATGGGGTGGTCGAGCAGAGCAGACGGCACAAAGTGACGTTTGACTGGATGAGACGTTCTCCTGTAACGCAGTATTGTGAGTATCATGACCTTTTCTGGTCACTCACACAATGACACTTTTTTAGAAAGACCTGAGGGATCAGATGGACAGATTGACAGATGTCACAGTTTTTAGTAATGATTAGCCTGCAGGTGCTGCAAATATGACAACTTTTTAGGTAAACTACTTTGGCATATTTCATAATGTTCAATTTTGTTGAGAGATTCACCTAATGTTTGAGAAAATTACAGTGCATTCACTAAATTACACAAGTGACATTTCAAGGTGAGACAATATAAAGTGACTGATGACTAACATCTTTTATTTAGATACTTTAATTCAGGGCTGCAGTTGCTTTGACTGCAGAGACATATTAAAGCTCAACTATAAGCAGCATATGCTGCAGTATGTAATTATGGATACGTACTCCTACAGTGTATTTATTCACAGAGCCAGAAAGTGTTTGTGACGATGTTGACCAGGAACTCTGTTCACCCCGTGACATTAAATTGAGACAATGTAAATGTCACAGAAATATGTTCATTGAGTTACTTTCACTTTTATCACTTACAGACCTGCTAAAGTTCTTCTTTTCTGATCTACTGGAGAAAGCTTAGATAAACATTAGATTATTTAAAATGCAGCAGCATGTGCTCTGGCCAGCCTAGAAGAAGAAAGCACACACATTATGTCTATTTTCAAGTCTCTTTGTTGCTTGACTGTTACTTTTTAGAAAAGAGTTTAAGAGTTTCCTGTTATTGGGTTTTGAATTGCTCAATGTATTAGCACTAAATGCATGTTATTAAACTATTTTAGATTTGACACTTTTTTTAGTCCAATATTCAGATAGTGAATTGGACTAATCTGATGTATCTTAACACACCTTTTGTTATCTAATTATTTTGAATAATTTAGTTTTTTTGTTATGTTTGAGTAGACATATATGGTGGTTTAATTATGGTGTTCTAAGTTGATGATAAAGGTTAGTGTCTTTGAGTGGAAGGTTTTATAGAAGTAGATGGTTTGGTGCTAAATATGGCTTTAACTAACAATTATTTTTATTATCAAATAATCTGCCAAATATGTTTGCAATTGATGATTATTTAATCATAAAATAATTAGTTATTTGTTCTATAAAACATCAGAAAATACGAGACAAAAGGTCCATCACTTTTTTCCTAAACACATGATGACGTCTTCAAATGTCTTTTTCAGCTTCTTTAATATTACCTGCATTGTTTTGCTTCAATCTGCACATTTGCTCAACTCACGGGACCCGACTCCTGTTCGCATTGGCCGCCCTTCATTGTAAATTCCTACTTCCATCCAGCTAGAATGTGCTTGCACTATGACTTTGTACGGACGTTTGTCACACTCTTAATGAAAGAACCTGCAGTGTAACGAGGGATCAGAAAGGTGCTGTGCCTCAGAAGTTTGTGTGCTCTGTACTAATATCTGCGATCATTCACCCGGATAGTACAGTAGCTAGGTAGTAATATTCTCCTGCAGGAGACACGACATAAGGCGGCTAAGATTGGAGGACCAAAGTCTCCCAAAGGAGCGCTCTGCAGGAGCTCGAGAACCATCTACCATCTACTTTCCTGTGATGTGTTAGGTTTTGATAGGACACTTAAATCAGAAAATAGGTCACAAGCAGTCATACAATAATTGGATTTAAAAATTAATAATATTAATGAGACTGAGGGAATTCCTTTGTTTCCTTGACTTATTCATACCACTTCACTGTCTGAATTAATAACAAACCAGCTGAAAAGTCTAATTTGTCTGACGTTATTCCGTCATTCATTGTATAGAGGTGACACGTGCATACATTATCATATTAAAAATGGGTTGACTGCACCGAGTTGAAAGTTGAAATTTAAAGAAATAAATCAGATTTAAGCTAAATGGATTTGCATTTACAAAGCGCCAAATTTCCTAGTCTTCCGACCACTCAAAGTGATTTACACTACATGTCAACATTCACCCTTTCACACACACTGATGGCAGAGGCTGCCATACAAGAAGCCAACCTGCTCATCAGGCAGGTCGGCTTCTAATCTAAATGCTTCAGTCATTTGACATGCAGACTTGAGGAGCCAGGAATTGATACCACCGATCTTTCAATTAGTAGTTGTTAAGATAGTTGCTGGCAGGACAGTAAGTAAACAATGCTCAGAGAGACATTGAGGGATAGGATATTCAACCTGAGACAAAAAAGGTGAGGAGGACAACAACTATTTTAAGTCTCAAGTGGAAATTACATCTTTGTAAGGACAAATGAAATATACAATGCAATCAAACAATGGCACCCAGCAGGAAGGAAGTGCAACGTAGATAACTTAAATAGTGGTAACATATTCTTCAAGATACCACCTAATTTATAACTTTCTTATCCGACTGTAATAACAATGAGATCGGTTCATCCCTGATTGGAAACAGACCAATGGCTAATCAACTGTGATTCTGGGCAGCATTTTGACGCCGTGGTAATGGACGGCGAATGTATTGCCAGTTGCTTAGATGGCTTAAGGCTACAAAGACAAAATCATGTGGGTGAGGCTTTACAAAGGAGAGAAATGTCATGGTAAATGCTGTTGGTGATCAAATTTGTTGTAATTATCTACGGTCTTAAAATATCATGGCTGTAAGTACTGGGGCTGTAGTTTAGCAAAGTAAAGGCCTTTACACACCGGCGGCGTGAAGAATAAATGATACAAAAATGTGAAATACTGTGAATATTATGCATCAAAACTATTCACGCAACAGTTGCATGAAATGTTCACTCAGGCAGAGAACAACTACCGGGATGCTATTGATCCAGAGTGTCTGGCAGTCCATCTGTGGTAAGTTGTTATATATTCTAAGCTATTGGGCTACTCTAAGATATTTTATTGAGTTTCCTTTTAGCAAAATGTGTGAGTGAATTTGAGTTCCCTCTGGTAAAATAATAATATATAATAATTTATCTAGGGCTTTTATTGTGAAAGGTACGAACATTTTAAACATGTCCGTTCTGCACAATGTGATTGGTAAATCGAATCGACCTGTACTTGTATAGCACTTTTCTAGTCTTCCGACCACTCAAAGCGCTTTAACACTACATGACATCATTCACCCATTCACACACTGATGGGAGGGGCTAAGGTGCTAACCATTCGCACACCGTAGGTACAGCTACGGGAGCAATTTGAGGTTAAGTGTCTTGCCCAAGGACACATCGACATGGGCTAGCGGAGCCGGGGATCAAACCGCCGAACCTCTGATTGAAGGACGACCCTGCTCACCACTAAGCCACAGTCGCCCTTGGCTGATGCCTTTTTGTGAAAGCTAAGAAAAACTTAACTTGCACTGAAAAAAACATTTTTTTTTTTAAATATATATTTTCTGTGTGAAAGTACTCATGACAAAAACAACAGTTCTAAAAAAAAAAAAGAAATATTGGCGTGTGAATTAATCGCACAGAGAAAAATGGCCCCGGTGTGTAAAGGCCTTAAAATGAGATTCCTTCCACTCGTTTTGAGATTCACACTGACCAGTCTTCAGATTCTCCTGTTGCCAAGCACAACAAGACGCGCGCAGTAAATTTGAAAAGGGGGGGCTCAGTGCCTCATGGCTTCCATGTTGGCTCCTCCTTACCCAGGAGGATTAAGCCTGGCCATGGAGTTTTTCTTTCAGGTAGCTGATTTATTGGGCTTCAGAAGAGAAACAAAGGGTCTGAATGTGTTTGAAGTGTGCAGGTGAAGACCCCAAGACAGCACTTTGAAAAAGCTCCGAGTGGGATTGAAATCTCTTCAGCCACACCTGTCAAGGCGGCGCTCAGATCCCCACGGTAACCCCTCACCTGGGCTGGGATCCACCTTCCACGCGTGCACCGTCTGCCCACATGTTGGTCCGACTTTCCAAGCTCGACGTGGCTGTGTGTGGCGGGGGATTAAACGCACTGCATATGTGATTGACGATACGTCACGACACAAAAGCCAAGTAATGATATTTCATCAAGCTGATAATTCTGCTTGAACGCGTGAGCTCTGCCTTGTGGCCTAGATTTTCTTTCCTTCTCAAGAGGGATTGATTCAACCTTTCTTCTATTCTTCTACATTTTCTAATTAGCCTTAGTGATTTCCTAATTCTTTGACATTCAACCTTGAATTATTCCCTCCTCCACACATAAAAACAAGCGTTTTTTCCAGTTCAGAAAAACCAACAAAGCATGATAATGTTCTTGTTTATTTCATGATCAAACATAATCATTCTCTTCTCTGGAGGAAACCTCCCTTTGGGCTAATTTCTAGCATTGTTACTTGCATGTTTGACAAATTAGACTCTGGGAAACTCTGGGAGAACAGGGGGGGAGCTACTGATACTGATATTAGCATTTCATTCCTCCTTTGTTACACTCAGGCAGAATTCAAAGGTTTGCTGACTTAGGAGGTTTTGGGAGGATTGAAGGGGTTCAGTCTGAATGGTCAGGGGTGAGCCAGGGGGGTTTTAGCATTGAGCACCGACTGGGCTCTTATTTTCTTTTCTCTTCCTGAGGGCTCCATATCCAGGTGTGAATCTATTTTCCACTGGAAACCAGGGAGTTTTTTCCTCTCTTATACTGTCTTTCATTGATTGAAGCTCAGGCCAGTGGCCCATCACACCTGGATCAAATGTGAAACTTCGCTGGAGGAAGTTTTAATTTCCAGTCTTATAGTATTGAGCTACTACTGTGTTGTGAATCAATGCAGAGGGTAAACTCCACTTTAAGTCATCTTCACGAGTTCATTCTGCAGCACAGGTTACGCATCAACAATTGCCGGGCATTCAGACATAGCAGGATTTTGCTTTTGTTTTTAATTTAGGCTATTTGACTAGCAAACCTTTCTCAGCTTTTCCTTCCCTCACTGATCAACATGTATCTTCTCCTCAGCGCAGTTTAAACTTGTGCAACAAATAAACAGCGATTTTAATGGAGCGCCTTTTATGCTCAGTCACCATATCATTTCTGGGGGCATGTTGAATGGGAAACCAAACAAGACTATTTCGACATTTATTGTATCAACAGGCACTAAGCCGAATAGGAAACAGCACTATTTTATCTGTCTCTTCCTCTGGAGGGCAGAGGCACGGAGACAGACAGACTGCAGCTCTCTCTGTGGATAGAGACAAGAATGAGGATGCTGAGAACAATAGGAGGAGAAGCCATTGTTAACCAGAGTTATTGCTGTCAAGTCAGAGTCAGATTGTGCCTAAGCCACCCCTCTTCGAACTTAACACCAAGCACAGCAGGTGGGTTTCCCTCAGTCTTCAGAAACTGAAGACTGAGGGAAGGACTGAAGATAGTTCAGAAATTGATTTAAATCTTCAACATTTTGGAGCCTGTCTGCCTGAGTTTAAATGAGCCTCTGGACTATATTATTTGACTTTAACATTCCTGAAAATTTCTGGCACGCTGTGATTCAAAATGGACCTCTGCTATGGGAAAAACTGGCGTAATGTTTGGTGTTATCACTACAGGATACTTCTATGCAGACAGACTGAAGTCCTAATTTCTATTGCTTGGAGAAAAATGACAATGGGGATCTTTCATGTCTGAGTTAGATTCCATATTTATCTTAATTGGTGCCTGGCAGGTTATCCAGAATGGAGATGGATTTGAAGTCATTTACTGGAAGTTCTTGACAGGAGCAGTGGAAGAGAACGTCAAGCCCTGCGCTGGCACACATAGCTTGAAAATCATCTGTCAAAATTTAGCATATCTTTGGAGAAGGCTGCCTGTCATCTTCGATGTACATCTAACCATGCACAAGAGGGGATTTGATCAGGAGCTTTGTTGTACTCCTGATTTAAAGCACACTCATCTAGTTGATATTTGGTTGACAAGACAAAGAAAATGTTGAGGTTTTTATAACGCAATTGGTTTTGAGCTACACATAGTGCCAACGGGTTGTTTTTTTTTAATAATACATTTGTGCATACTATTTTTTAAATAAAAATCCTCATAGCTTCAGACATATTGCATCATTTTAACCAACAAATGCAATGTTCTCTTTTTGCCCTGATTTGTCAGATGCGATTTGTCAGTCTTCTCTTGCAAAACATTGCTGACAAGTGCATGGCTCAGCCAGGCAGATTATCAGAGGAAATCTCCACTCCAACTTCTTTATTTCCACCCCAAATCAATGTGGTGAACAGCAAGACGTGATTGATAATGATATTGAGATTGATTGTCTAAATCCCTTCCCTCAGTTCAAAGTCCCCAAACAGATAGTTTATATACATGCAATTCAGTGCAGAGATAGGACTTGGCAGGAGCTGCCAATAGATAAGTGAAATAGGGCCAGAGTGAAAAGACCTATCAGTCCCTAAGGGGCTTAGCTGCAGGATTCTGAAGCTCTAAACTGGCGGTGGTGGAGGGAGATAGTCGACATTGGTTTTAAATTACCCAAGATTGCCTTGTGGTTTCAGTCTGCGGGGACGCCAGCAGACAAGATGTTTGTTAAAACAAGTGCAGACATTGAGGCAGATTGGGGCAAAGAGCAGACCTGCGATTTCCTAGCCAGACAGAACAGGCTGGAAAGCTGGTAATTGCAGAATTGGCAAAGGGGCTAAGGACATGTTGCAGCAATGATATCTGCCACTGGGACTGAAGCAGTGGCATTGCTGGAAAAGTGCTCAGTTACCTCACTGGGAGGATATTCTATATGATGCCATACAAGCTACAACACACACCACACTAATGGTAGTACTGTTAGTCATTTGCTTGCTTTGCAATGCGCAATATGCAACTCTCTCTAAATTACTGGGTAGAAAATGACCACTAATTATGTAGTAGCTAGTACTTATCGTACAGATGCCCTTGTGGCTTCAGGTGCCAAACATATTCAGTACCTGCAAAGTCCTGAGTTCTCTTTCTCTGTATTATGTCCTTTCAAATAAAAGTATAATCCACCAAATAAAAAAAATCTTAAAGGGATTGTTCAATATTTTAGAAATATTTTTATTTGCTTGTCTATGTGATTGACTTCCTGGAGTTTGTGGGTGCCTAGTTATCACCTTCCAGTGATGACTAGACTCCAGGAAGTCACTGCATCCATCCTACGAAGAAGAATCCAGCATATCAACCTGTTTGCATTCAATTAGCATCCATGAATTTTCTTTAAAATGTGACACCAAAATTAAGAAAGCAAGCATTTACAAAAGTAGAAATTTACAAATGTAATTTTTGCAAAGAATCTAAAATGCTGCGGAACAGAACAGAACAATGTCAATTACAACCTCGCCAAGGAGCTCTACTCTGAAAATGTTCAAAAACACCTTATTTTCCATTTAACACATTATTACAGATTAGCTTTTTCAATATTCCATTACTACCCCCACTATCCTTCCTCTTTCACTGGCATTCAGAGAGAGAGGACTGCGTGAATAGCACTCCACTAGTACCAAACTTTGACCACACACACGCGCACAAGCACACAAGCTTTTAATGCTTAAAGTTTACTTTTGTTACAGGTACAATAACAAAAGGCCTTTTAAGTCTGACTTGAAAATCTTTTGGAGAAATTGGCTCTAGCATTGAGGGGTTGAGGTATTGATTCTGGCCTCTGGCTCAGTCCAGGAAAAGATGGATAGATTTCTTTGAAATGCACTCTGCGTGAGAATATAAAGACTATTGTGTGTTCTCGCTCAGGAATAAATTGTTTCATGACATATCTGGGGCCACCTTTTTAGCTTCAAGCTGCCTGCTTCTCTTGAAAGGGGACTGTTGACAGGGTGGAGCACATTCATCTGTAGTCCCAGACTACCCACACCTCATAGAAGCTTTTATTGAAAGTTAAATCTCCTTCAGAGAGTTGGCAGCCTCTCGTTGGGATATCTATTTCAGCAGCTGTCGAGGCTGATTATATGGGGGTTGTGCCACACACTGGCAGCGATATAAACCTCCTACTGAGAGAAGGACTATTATGATGCTATTGATTGATGCGTTCATCTGCATGCGTGTGTACAATCTCTTGACTCAGAAGCAGCAGTTGGTATCGATGGCATGCAACATGTGATCGGTGATACATTTGGCTTTTGATTTATGGCACTCACATTGGTGAAGTCACTCATTCAAGAAAGCTTGTGGTGCCATGTAGTTTCTGTTGAACAAGATGCTTTAATGTTTACCTCAGGATAGAACAGTTCTACAGCAGATCAATAACAAGTTGCAGGCGTTATTGGAGTCTGAAACCAAGAGCCCTATGTAACGATCAAAGCAATCGGTTTATTGCTTGTTTACACCCTGTTACCCTGTCTTAATGGTCAAAGGAGTTCAGCTAAAGCAATGAATGCGGATGGTTCTTCAGTGTTGTCAATGAAAAAATAGTGAGTTTGTTCCACCCACTGCTTTCAAATACTAAATGTATATAGAATCAATAAGAAAACATAGTCACCAATAGACAAAACAGCGTGATTTGGTTTATAATCGCTATTTTGTAATTTAGGATTGGATTGGTTGGATGTATTTAAAGTCGGTCTTTTAATTGACATTGTGTCAACATCTGGCATTACATACTTCTAAAACGGTTAGATTACAGTTGCAGGTTGAACTGCACGAGAGCAGTGGAATAACATTGGTGTTATAAGCAGTATATTTTGTTAATCTCCTATGTATAACTGAGCAACAAGAGCATCATTAACAGAACAGATCTATTGATGTCTTTTGAAGGGGATGACGTTTCAGACTGAAACTTCAAGCCTCTCATTTTCCTGATTTATTATTGAACACAGAGTTGACGTAAGAAAAATAGAATGATACAAGGACTGGGCTCTGCTTAGTGTATATGCTTTTTGAAGGCAATTTTTTCGCTCAGTGTTGGAAATTCTCCCTCCACTCCCATTACCCACTGACTCAGACTACATTTTGCTTCTCGCCAATGCCATCAATTTGAATATCAAACACCAATAAAAGCCACCTCTTTGGGTTTGTTTGAGCTCCGCCATGCTGTGAGAAGGAAGGTGGGCGGCATGGGGCAAAGCATCTTGGAACTATTGAGTGAAAATATTGATGGAACGGAGCCAGTCCCTGTGACGCTGCAGCCAAAGACTCATGTTAATGTTCTCCAAGTCACAACTTGCCAGCACAACCATTTCTATTTATTTAGAGAGAAAGCATAAAGTACATGCTCTTTTTCAGCACTGCCCTCATACTCTTAAGACTTTCACACAGTTGCTTGAGAGAGGTAGAGGACAACCACAAGTGTCCTAGTGTTGGCCACAGAACAGCTCCAACTGAACCATTGGGGGTTAAGAGCCTTCTCAGGTAGTCTTGGGAATAGGTTTTTAGCCACCTGTTACTATTGCTGATTAACATTACAGGTTGTACAGGTTATGTACTATGCTGCTATATGTGGATCTTTTACTTAACTGCCTCCACAGAATAAGGAATTAACTGGGACCCAATTATACAATGGCATTTAGCAGCTGTTAAAGAAATAACTTAAAGAGCTTAGCATAATAGCTCGGAGGGAAAAACTAATGTATATAGAGGGAAACGTGGAGATAAACATTTTAAGAAAAAAGTAAAAGTACTAAACAGCACAGTGTAAAAATATTCTCTATACTTCAACTGAGGCAACATTTTGAATGCATGACCATTACTGGTATTTGAGTTTCAAAATATACAAAGTATCAAGTAATTTACTGTTATTTTACAGTGCAGCAACTGTATTCCAGCATATTGGATTACAGTATACAATAGTAGAATAATTAGGTTTTACAGTAGTTATCCATCATGTCACCATGTATTTACAAAGGGTAATAAAATCTGTTACTTTGGTGTTTAATTCCCCACAACAAAACAAGAATTCATATACAATACAATATTATTACTTGTCCTCAATCATTTATACAGCTGATTTTGTAACATTTGTATTCCAAAACTGACGAGATGTTACAAAGAAAAATTTATAATAACAAACAGTTTTAAACATGTAAATGTGACCAGCATGAACTACATGTCAGTGTAAATGAGGAAGAAAAGGGAAAAGAGCGCTAACAGTGAGAATCGATTTGACTATCTCACTTCTTTATCGTCTTCGTGACACACTTTGGCAACTCCAGGTCTCCACTGCCTTTTGAACATCGTCCCGTTCCTTCTGGTTTTACAGTTCTACAGTCGGCTCTATAATAGCACAAATCAATACAGTTAGGTAACCAACGTTACATCTGCACACTGTAATTGGCAACTTAATTTGCTAACATTAACTTTGCTGGCTATGCTTTAAGCTAGCTAACGTTACTACAGCTACCTGAGCTTGAGCTAGCTAATGTTATTGAACTTGCTTCGTCAATTTTAGCAACCTGATGTAATGAAACAGACCAAATGAAACATTAACTGAGATGTTAACAGTTTAATAATCATGAAGACACAACAATGCTGTCAGTTTCCGGTAATACGCATAGCTTTACCTTGTTTGCTCGGTTGATCTCCACATGCTCAGAAGAATGACTACCGGAGCTGTGCTTTTCCAAAGTCCCTTTCAGGAACAGCCCATCACGTCTTGACACTCAAAAATGATTAGGCTTTGGGCAGTTTGATAAATAAAAATGTGCTATCATCATAGCAGAAACATTAGCCTATTATCAACAGTATGATGTAGATGGATAGTGACTCACTGAACTTAGCGAAGTGTATTTCCACCACTTCACAGAAAATACTGCATTATGCTGATAAATTACAGTTATATGCCACTATGGTTAACCGACGGCATCAACTGTTAATTTACATTTGAAGGATGCATATTTAACTCTGTTACAGTTTTTATGAAGTTACTGTTGTAAATCCACCGTAAATTTACATCAACAGTGTGGTCAGTTCACGGCCACCGCTCTTCACCGCGCTCATGCCGCGGTTACAGCTGATAATGCTATCACAACTGAAGCATAGTGCCCACCCTCCGGCTCCCCCTGAGGTAAACACGTCAGTCCTTTTTAGTCCTCCAAATTAGTCAAGAAAACAAAAGTGAGGCATCACCTGGAAGAAAGGGAAAGCGATCCAGTATTATGTTTGCAAATGACTTGCCTACTACAGTAGCTTGCTAACACATAGCTACCATTAGCTCGGCCCATCATCCTTTTAGTTATCAACTGCTTGACATGAAATGCTAAAATAATCCATTGACATGTTGAAATTTTGTGCTTTTAGCCAGCTACAGGAATGCCGTTAGTGTTTCAGCCCTTGGTTGCATATTGTGACGCAGATTGTTTTCGTGGTTTTCACAGTATGACACATTTCACTCTCAGTCTCTGTAGATATGCCCTGCATTTCGAATTCCGCACTTTTTAGGGGAGTTAAATAGAAAAATTCACTGTTCGATTTAAAGATTCAGTTAAAGCTAGACCACTAGACAGAATGGACATACTCCAAATCCGTCTTTTATTCTAGTTTGATGGGCTAACTCTTGAGAATAATGTCTCTCTTTGGTTTTATTTTTTTGACTTTCTTCAATGTCACTTAGCTTCTCCCTGATTTTTCACACTGCAGGTAACCGAGCTAACACACAGGTAGTCACAGTTCCACAAGCTTCTCATCCTAACAAGTTTATTTGGAGGTGTGTTCCCTTGCTGAAGGAGGCAATGCATTTCTGGACAAGCTCTCAACAATCCCTCAACCTTTGAGCTGTGGTACTTTGGCAATAACTTGCTTTTTCTATGTCCACCCCCTCAAAAAACAGACAAAGCAGCAAATATATCATTAGTAGCTGCCCTATGGAGCTAGATATTAATTATCCTGTGTTCTACTCGTTTGGCCACTCATTTGCACGTGTACTGTAAATGTCAGCAGAGAGATAAATGGGAAAACAAAAACCCCAGCTCGTAGCCTTTATGCAGCAGAATGTCAGAGGGAGCTTGTAAGAGATGAGATATTGGTTTTGGCCTGGCGTGGATGCTGCCTCAAAGGACATTCCCAGTGGCAATACAATTTGTATGTCATCTGTGTTTAAAAACTTATTAGCAAGGTGCAAGCAAACATTTTCATTTTCAACATTTGGATTCTGGCGAGAAGCAAGCTCATATACAGTGCACACAGAACCAATCCAATCATGTATTTGATGCAGCATTATACAATTCTGTCCAATTCTGCTCCAAGTCATCTGCCTGCTCTGAAATCACCCTCTCTCTGTGTAAAAGCCGTATGTTTCACATAAAGTATGTGAAACATGACACACGTATGTTTTATACTTCGTATGAACTCCCCTCCAGCCACATATTGTTCTGACATGCCTTTTTTGCAGATTTATTAGTGTATTGAAAAGCACTTTTGGGGGGAGGGGTGGGGAAGCTCAACTCTCACATTCTCTGTGTGGCCTTTAAGTTGCGAGGAATAAAGGAGTATTTGTATTAATCGATCACACGCCAACCCTAGTTGAAGCCTGGCCCTAATGGTTGCTTGCTGTCATTTTGCAAGCAGCTTGTAAAAAGGATTAGAGTGGCTCTGTGGAATAAGGGCGCATGAACAGCAAAGTTCTGTGGCCGGCAAGAAAAATAAATCAATTTATCCCTGATGGTGATGCAGTTTTGGAACATAATGCCTAACAATGATGGAGTTTGGACACTTCATACTTGTCATTGTGAAATTGGACTGCCGTGTTGCTAATGATGGTAATGTATGTTGTGCCTCCCCTACTACAGTAATCCTTCACTCTGTCTCACTTAAATGCATCTCATTGTCTGGCGTATTGCATTATGAATACTGCTGGGTAAAAAAAAGAAAGATGAGAAGTTAATTTATATATTCATTCATTTGAACAGAAAGTTAATGGAAAAAAACTGTATAACCAAGTTAATGGAAAAAACTGTATAACCATATGAATTTCTTCCTTTTATCACAGGCGATTGTAACTTTGAAAAGCCGCTGGCAGCATATGGGTACAGCCAAGGCAGAGACGATGACCTTGACTGGGAGCAGGTCAACACCAGAGAGAAGCCTTCATCGGATCCATGGATGCCCTCAGGTAAGGACGGTGACACTGGCTCGTCAAGAAGAGAAATGATGATTCCATCCCCATAATGAGAATACATCACTGCAATAGTCTGCGCATTTCTCACTGTCTGTTTCGACTATTTTTACATAATAGAATATTATTTCCTGAATTGGAAGAGCCCAGATGTTAAAAAGAAAAATGTGTCGGATTTTACAATTTTGTCCCCATCATACAAACACAGCTGTTCCATTTAGAAAGAGCAGAATATGCTACTCCTCCTTATGATATGACATCCACCATGACATCCGCTATGATTAAGAGTATCCTTAAAAGGAGTAAATATTCCTCGTATACTCAAGTGGGCAAGCTATGCTTCGCACAACGATTATAAATATCCAAACGTACAACTAATTAGACAGAGCAATTACTTGACAAATTTTGATCTGTTATGGTTTTTCCACCGAATTAAATTTATCTCCGAATGGCCTGTTCAGTTTAATGATTTAGGGTTTACATGATACACTTTTCTAAATAGGTTGTGTGTCTGACTGTTATTGGAATGTACTAGAAAACAACTTAGTGTTGGAGACTAATAAATATTGATTACAGCTTATATGGACATGTACTACCATTTGATCTTATAAGCATTAACTTTAAAGAGGATACAGTACTCTACATTCTTTATTAGCGTTCCAACTCTAGTTTCTTCTTTTTTATTATCAATATGAGGTGTCCATACAACTTCTTTCCACCTGAGTATCTACCACACAGATCTTTGGCACCGTCACATGAACAGAGACAAAAGCACCATTTGATATCAAAATAGCCAGATCTATTTTAATCAAAGAAGTCTATTCATCAGCCACATTTTAAAATTCATTAAAATGCTTTCCCTGCATTTTGTGTCTGTCGCACACAATTTGTCTCTTTAATGTTCCATTGATCGCTTTTCATTTGATTTGAAATGCGGAGATATCACCGCCACAGAGCAGAAGGCACCTAAGGAATTAGACTAATGGAATGACGTTTTTTTTTGTGTTATAACAAAGGTAGTGTTGCAAACTAATGGATATTGTTTTCCTCCCGTATCCGACGCCTAATCTCACAAAGGCTGCATCACAGATAGATTGCACTGGGCCCCCCCAGTGACAGAGGGGGAATTAATTAGCAGGCCCTCACTAATTTTAAGCAGCCAGTGCCCAGACCTGTTTGTGTGTACATCAGAATGATGTGTGTTGAACCGCCCCAGAGAAATTACTTTCTATGGAGGGGGAAGTGTCTGCTTTTTCTATCACAATTGATTAATGTCGGGACACATGGAGGCTGGGCAAAGGTTATAGGGAAAACTGGAAAAGCCTTGACCTACAAATTAACACCGTGCACGGTCTAAATTTAACATATCTGATTAAAATCCCATGTCTGGCTAAGAAGTGTCCCTGATTGTGCTTCCTAGCCTGAGTACTCTTCAGAAAGGCTTGTTTTCTACCTGTGCACCTTGAATTGTGCGTAATTAACAGGTTGCAGCTCTTTCTCCATTTCTCAGTGTGAGCCCTCAACCTGCCTTGCGAAATTGTAATCTTTCTTCTTTGACCGCATTGAAAGGGAAGTGAAATGTAGTGTGCTTGACGGCTGAAATTGTTTTAGGGCTACTGGAGAGGGGGTTGATGGGTAGAAATGCATTTAGTTGAAAGGCACACTTGTGGGAAAGCTATCACACCTCTGATTGCTGTCTCACTCTCAACCTGTACTTATGAATCTTGACAAACGACCTTATCATACTCACAGAACATATTGTTCCGAACAGAAGGCATTGCTACCTCAAACATTGGTTGAAATTGGTTGTAGACAGTATCTGTCTAAGGAAGGGTGATCTTAATGTAAATGTAACTGTGATTTCAATGATGACTGGCTGAGTTTTTATGGCAAATTAAATCATTGCAGAGGTTTAAACATCTAACTTTTATGTCAAGTCCAATACCAGTATCGCTTGGCATTTTAGACAATTCTGCAGGGCTAAATTGCTCCAAATGAATAAACTCCAATAATATTATCTGGTAACGCCAAACTCATATAGTGCACGTTTCATGTATTCTGGGTTTCAAACTTTTTTTTACCACCGTCTCGAAAAAAATAATTTCAACTGTATTTATTCAAGTTTCTTCCCAAAAACAAAATTTTACACAATTACATTTCAATGATAACATTATAATTTAACGGGGGGAGTTGGTGTTCTTTCAGAGACCTGGAGTCAACTGTTGACTTTTATTACCATAACCACAATCTTTCCCTAACCTCAACCAAGTGCCACGAATATGTTGTCAATATGAAAAATTGGACTTGACTCTAGTTCTTTAAAACTGAAAAAGCAGAGTTCATTATGCAATCACATAATTTCCTGTTTTCATAAAAGGTTAAAAATAGTCAAACTTGAAAGCTACACATATTCTAATATCTGCTTGCCAAAACATGTATCAAAGACTCCACGAATCAGTGGGAAACAACCTGAATTTAGGTGCTGTGTCATTGTAATATGTGCAGAGAACACATTCATGAGACGCTTTTTGCAGAATTTGATGTCAGGGCTCTCTTTAATCCTGCAAAGCTAATACTGCAACCAAAGACCAAACTGGCCCAATTCCATCCCAACATGTAACAAACAAAGGAGTACCAGAAAGGAAAATCAAAAAGAAACGCAACAAGGAAAGCAAGGCCTCTGGTCATACGGAGAAGAGAGACACGCAGTGCCTGAAACTCTTGGTTGTTTACGACAATCCGCTCCCTACCTAATTGCTACGTCTGGACGGAGAGAAGTCTTGTTTATCCCTCCGCACAGCCCTGATTGCATGCTTCGGCTCCTTTAGGGTGGCTCAGCCCAGTTCTGAGGCGCTGCATGTCTGCTTGGGCGCTCCCAAGTGTGTTCCCTCTCCAGAGCCAACTGGAGAAACCCCCAGCAGAACTGTCACTGTCAGTCCCGTTGTTACCAACAGGCCTAATCAGACCTGGACACTGATAATAAAACCATTTGAGCCAAAACAACACTCATTCAGCCTTGGAGAATGTAGCTGGAAGCACTTCTATCAGAGTCAGATGTTGGCTTGGATTGCATATTATTTGATGAGAAAATTACCACACTGTATGTATCAAAAATACAGATTTCTGAGTTTTCACCCGACTCTCTTTTGTTATCATTTCCCCAACATGGTGCAGTAGTTTCAGAGAACAATGGATGAAGCTTTCTTGGTGAGGTTCGCAGTGTGGTGCTGAACAGGGTGTCCAGATGCCATTAAGAAGGAAGCTGTTTTTTAGTGTGCCCCAGCTGGTGCAGAGGCTGCCTCTTCTCGATGGTGTCGTGGATGTTGCCAGCACTGGGCTGCTGCTCCCTGACTCTCCTCTGGGACTCGTTCTGGGGAATAATGGCAAGAGGAGGAGGAGGAGAAAGAAGGTCTTCTAACTGAGATTAATTAGGGTTTTTGTATTATGCTCTGCACAATAGCAAAAGCAGCTCCAGCTAAATGACTTATTGTTGTATTCTTAATGTGTGCTCTAAATATGTTGTGGGAGAGAAATGTTTTTGTTTTACTGTTGCACGGGGTCTTTGTTTTGATAGCACGTCCTTGGTCGATAATGACACCTAGACAATACTGATGGATTGGCAGAATGAGGTTCTTCATAGGGTAACGGTGATCTTCTCTCTTTCTGCATATTTATTGTCATATTCATAATGCTTTAATGCAAATGCAGCTCACTCTTGAACCAAGAAGGGTGCCTTTGTTAGAGTGTGGTTGCTGCTTATGGATAAGATGGATCATTTTAAACGTTAAACTCTACACCTTTTAGACCATTTCAATCTGGAGGTAATGAATTGACAAAGCCCCTCCGCCTTGCCTGGACAAGGAGTGTTTACGATGCTGTGTGTGCTGTTCAAATGCAAGAGGAGGAGGATAGCCACTTAAAATATGAGAGGAGAGAACAGCCATTGACTGAAGGACGTCAGAAATTTAATCAGAATTTAAAATCACATCAGCAAAAGATGGGATTTGCTGCTGAGGAGGGAGGGGCCCCGTCTTCTGAAAATAAGCTAATTGCTTTTGAGCCATTCGCAACTTTGTGTGAAAATCACACCTTGCACGGTGTTGGCAAGGTTGTGAGGTTAAGGAGAAACCCTATTATATGATTAGGGCATGAAACCGAACAGCAAATTACAACGTCTGATCAATTCCTGAATTAATTCCTGGGGATGACGGACTGCAATTTTTCAATTTAGCATGTTTGTGGGGTTAAGAAGTGTTGTGTGGTCTGAGTAAACCGGTTTGCAACCTTAACTATAAAAGGGATTATCATGACAGTACACACTGTACTGTCATGATGGAGGACACATTATTTACATGCTGTATCTTTTCCCATTAGTGTGGATGGTATGTACAATTAAGGCGTATGATGCAGCTATGCGACATGAACATTCTGTTGTGTAATAGGTTTGTTTCAGGCAAATGGGCCATTATATGACCCATTTATTGCAGTGGAGCGCCAATAGAGCGTACTGCATATTACGATGACATAATAAGCCATTAAGAATTGCTGTTGATTGACACGCAGCAACAAAGGATGCTGTCATGGAACATAATACGGGTCAGTTGTTCCACCTGACTAAAATGACAGGGCTGAAACGTGTTGCATGATGAATTGTTTTGGGTGAATCTGTTTGACATCGTCAAAGAAACCTGGCAGGTCCTTCATATGGACAGCCCAAACTTATTCAGTGTTACTTTATCAGGACCCTTTCATGTTTCAAAGGACACAGGGAAAGTTCTCTGAAATTGAGTGGAGGCCACGGCTGTTCACATTAACAGCCTAACCCTCACAGCGAGAGAATTTTTGATTGGTGGCAGACAGGGAGAATAGCCCTGTCTTCATTGACATTTCAGAAGCGGCAGCCGTGCTTTTCTGCGGTGGTGACCTCTGTGAATTTTATTAGCAAATGAGACCTGGAGGGTTTGGGTTTAAAGAGTGGCCCTTCATTCTGATTTCCCCCACATAATGATTTTCACAGAGTTCAGGACCTAAGTGGAGGAGAAATAATGAGCGCTAGTCATTATTACAAATTATATCCTCTGCTCAGACCATCAATCAACTGATAATTAATCTAAATACCTTCAGCCTATAGACTTTGATGACTAGGATTAGACAGTACCCTACTTGTATGAACTAAATTATATCACACTGTATTTCCTTTATGGAGATTTCCCTTCTTTTTTTTTAAGAAAAGGAATTAAGGGTGAAAAAAGAAAAAAGAAAATGTACAAATGCAGCCACTTAATTAGCTCACTGTATTTTGCTATATAATGCTTTATTCTGCTTGTGCAGTCTTACATGTGTATACCTACTGTGCAGTGCATTTATGTGGATAACTTTTGTGTTATTTGTGCAATCATGTGTCTTTAAGGAAAATCATATTTGCACATTGGATGCCAGTTTTTTTTTTTTTAAGTAGGGTCTTCGAGGCATTTCATTCCCACAGTCAAACAAAGAAACATAAATGTCATAGGAAATGGTTAGTAGGATTCATGTGACATTTGTCACAGGTCACTGTTCTCGGTCTACTTCTCTCCTAACCCCAATCATCCTCATGCTTTCTACAATGATTATCAAAAAAGAAAAGACGTGAGGCTTTATTACAGGAAATTAGAATGTGGTTTAGTCACATTGTTGTAATCCTGAAAAGCTGTCATTTCTAAATTTGAGTTAGATTGTTTAATAAATGAAGGAGGTCATACTGTATACCACTCATATTAGTCTTGGAATGGATTATGGTCATTATTTTTTTGCCTGTTTCTTCAGGATAACGTCAGAGGAGTTATGTTTAGAACAATTGACTCTATTGCACAAGACGCATTGCTTGGATAGAAATACCAGTCTTTGTCTAAGTGTTTAGGAAACCATCAAATTAAAGTATTTAGTCCTTAGTGATTACCAGTTTGTCACCAGGACGGACACAAGCTACGTGACCAACTCCCACCTGCTCTGCCAGTGCAAGTGAGCTGACAGGAGAAAGGATTAACCCAATGGAAACCTTCTCCTGGAGTATATCTGAAGCTCATTATACCATTAAACCCGTGATGCTGTTATTTTGGATTACTGAATGTCCAGCTGAACCTACACATTTGTGCGTTGACAATTGCTAGAGAGGTATTCATCCAAAAGAAAACTATTTTTTATGGTGTATTGACTGTCAAAGAAAATACCACATTCATGTCGTTTTTTTAAGCAGCCTATTGGTGAGGTTTTGGTTAAATAACATTTTCACACTCATTATAGACGTTTAAAAGAAGCAGCAGAACCGATGAAGCAGAACCAGAGATTTGGTCTTTTTTTTATTCCACGCATTTTTCTATCTGCCAAAACGTACGTACATTACCCACAATGCACTTGACAGCCGACAGTTGGGTCAGACATTTGTTGTGTTATCCTAGTAGCTGCAAATGTAGCCGAGATGGGGAGTGGTCTACAGAGGTCTGGTAAGCTCACGTCTTTCTAACTCCACATTCCCCATTTTTTTCATTTTCAAAAGTGTAGTATTCCCCTCCAACCGACGCTGACACATGTAGCATCATTTGAGGCAATTCATCAGATTTCATGCAGCTCTGTGTAGGCTTCATTCAACTTTTTACACATAAAGTTGATGTACTCCCAAGACCGTTCCCCTTAAAAACGAACACTAATCACAGAAATTCACTGAAATCGTGAGATTGAAAAGAAAGTGTTGGGGTCACAACCCAGAGGTTCCACACAAAATACTAGACCCTTTACTTAGCATATGCGCAAATATATTTTGCAGATCTTTTATTTATTTATTTTTTATTGCTAACGTTAGCTGAACACAATTTACCCGTAATCTCAAGTACCGAACTAATTTGCCTCTTGGTAACTATGGTTGATAAACTCATAAAGCTCCAGGTTTTCAGCAAAAGTCACCAGAATGATAAAGAAATGCTTATAATGTCAGCGGTCTTTCCGCTCTGAGTTGAATTTCTTTCAACCACAGGCGCTCAGGTCACTCATGTCGGGAGAGAGCGTCTGTGACAGTGAGTATGAAGTAAACAGTAAGGCTACAGCTGTGAATGCAGCAGTGCAGTGTGCACACAGTTTATTTGTTGGTGAATAAATGCTACAACTCCTCAAGACCCTTGAGGAGACCCAAACTAAGTTCCCGTGTCTTGCTTGTCAGCCAGCTGATGATTAGATTAAAGGGGATTAACCCTGAAGTTAGAAGCTACTCTTGCTGCTCCAGCTCAGGCGCACTTAAGGTAGGCAGAGCTTTTTAGGTGGACCAGCGCTATTCTCCTTTAAGTGACAAGCCACTCCTCTGAGTTTTGCTAAGCTTTCACATTTTTTAGATATTTCTTTTAACTGTTTAAGTTGCCGGGTTAAAGGGTGAATTATTAACATCCCAACTGCAAACTATGCTCTATTTGCATCAGGAAAACACAAGTTGAATGTTAAAATGTCAGCAACAGCATCATGTTGGGTATATATCATTTGTTACAGTCAGAAATTGAGGAACGTCTGATAAAAATACGTGTTTTCAAAGTTATTGTTTGAACTGTAATGGTATTATTAAGTACTCACACAGGTATTTGGTATTGGCAAGTACTCAAACTACTTGTACTTGGTCTAAAAAATAACATATTGCCTGATAGTCATTGTGTGGTTAATGTTCACTGTGCAACAGCCCTCATTCAGGTACAGTGTCCTTGTTAATGATGGATAAAATATTCAACTCTAATGAAAGTCATACATTTCTATTTCATCGGTGTGCCCTTCATTTCTGAAGAACAGTAACATAAATGTACTGTATCTGGCATCTGCAACAGGAACATTTCATCTCCTACTAATTCATTTTTCATACCAGTCTCTCCTTGTTCTCCATGTACAGCCATCATTGTAGTGGAAGGTGAAGGTGGCCTACATTGGAATAATAATAAATCTGTTCTTCTGAATACCTCAGACAATAGCCGAGCCCTGGCCTTTACAGAGTTGCAGAGACAGGCCTTGAGTGTGCCGAAGAGCTCTCTATTTTTAATTGGTCTTGAACACTCCATTGTTAAGGAACAAGAGAGGGAGAAAGAAGAGGAGAGGGGGAGAAAACACCCGTGTGCATCACTAGCACATTAGCACAGCACTAACATAGTGTCATTATAATTTGCTCTTAGTTTCACTGGCTAATTAGCTTGTCATGGTGCAGCAGGTCCTGTAGAGTATGTGGTCATTAGGATCTAAGAGCATAGAAACTGAATGAAAATCAGTGTTCTCCCTTCATCTTCTGAATTTGTTTTAGACGGTGACAATGGCAGCACGACGAGGCAGCGCGCTGTCACTCGAAATAGTGTTCTTGTGTTTTATGGTGGCCAATAATGAGGAAAGGAAAGTCTTTTCCCCCCTGTTGTGTTCGGGTTCACTGACCCAAATCAAGACAATTTGTAGGCCTCAAATTTTGTCACAGTGTCATAGCTATGGTTCTGCAACATGCCTGGTAGAGAGGACAGCATGTTCTAATATTTACATATTATTTCTATCAGGTAATGGCACTTTATATTAACATATTTGTCACAGCATTTAGCTTTTATTAAACTAGAATTGACTGCTTACAAGGGGTACCTATTGTTTCATCAATATTTAATTACCATAGTAGTAAAAAATTTACAAATGCCGCATGAGGGATCTGAAATTTTCCTCTCTAATTATTAACAAAGAGCAGTGCTGTGCATAAATATCCTGTGCAACACTGTCACAACATGGCTGTTTTGAAATGAGAAGTAAACAGCCTGTTTCCATCATAGATGAATGCAGTGGTGCCAACATCTTTGTCTTTGTGACATGAGTTACAAATGAACAATTCATCAACTGATTATTAGTGCTGGTTCGCATCACACCAAGAGTTGCTGACGCCTCAAAGGGGAAGAAACTAATGTAAAATGTTCTGGGCACCTGAGCAGATGGCTGAATGTTATTCAAGAGACCTCACAGCCCTCATATAGAGGCACCTGATTGAGGTTGGACAAAACAAGTATCTCAAAGTCGACTCATCTCCTGCCCTTCTACGTGTACCTTTCACAACTTCCTGCATAGCCTCAAAAATAATTAGCCTCAACACTTGAATCACAGACAAACTTAAAGCGAATAATACTCTGGGAGGAAATGGTGTGCGGCTCACAACAGAGTAATCATGCTGTGCAGGGCAATCTATAACACACAGGAAAGCCACAATCATCCTGTAAAATGGCTAATCACAATTTACTGTGAAACCACACAAAGGGGCCCGTAACCCTAACCCAGCCAGACATGATTGGAAAAAATATTCTCACATCGACCACTGAAACACTTATTCAAATCTATTTGAATTATGTATTTATTTGCCAAATAAACTAAACATGACTAGTTTTTTCCTGGGCTCTCAGCCACATCTCACAGTCTTCCTCAGCAGATAGAGTTTGCTCAGTTGTCATGGCAATATCTCCGTTTTCCATCATGTGATCTAAGTATGGAACGTTGGAAACTGCTCAGTTGCCATGGAAGCAGTTCCGTAGTTCTGAACTTCCACACTGATGACAACTGTATTATCTCCACAACAACAGAGCAAGCTCCATCCACTGATAAAGCCCATGAGACATAGTCGAAAGCTCTGGAAATAAAGCTAGAAAGTGGACCTTCAGTTACAATTTATTTGTCAAACTACTGTTTTCCACGGTCAACAATACCCTTTAATGCTTACCTATGTAATTCATTGATTTTGAATTTTACAATTATTATCTCGGCCAGTCCTGTGGGGAGATCATGCGTTCGGTTGTGTGCTTGCGTGTGGGCATGTCTTGTCCATCTGTCCATGACTAGTACCGCAATGAGCGCCAAAAATATCGACCTCATTGGCCTTATATTTTTGGCGCTCATTTCATGAGTGTATGCGTAAGGACCCCTCATGGTTGCGGTGATTCACAACTGCTTCAGTAGCAAAAGGCATTTCCAGCAATTGGTTAGACTAAAAACAAGCCTTGAGATAATATCTCTCAATTTCTTAATAAATAGCAGTCAAGTAATTTGTTCTTAACAAGTGAGAGCCTAATCTAAGCCAGCCCATTTTCTGGCCCACATAATCTGTATTTCACTTGCGGATAATATACAGTGCACTTAACATGCCTAGTTCCACCAGCAGTATGACATGGTTCCACTGGTTTGTGTTTGTGGTTTCACTTGTGTGGTGAGATATTATTAATTCATAATAAAACGCAGCCCCTCCTGTGATGTGACACTCATGTGATCCAAAACATGTTAAGATCTTTTTAAACAACTTGCTACCACCTAACAAACAAAGCCAAGGAGGCTGACTCTGTGTCATCACAACTCACTGCTCCTCCTCCTCCTCCTCTGCTCCCGCTCCTCCTGTTTCATTGTGTAAACATGACAGAACCCCCACTCGTTATCTGAAGCTGGAGACAGATGGAATTGGTGAGCGTTACAAGTGCAGCACAACAAGACAAGTGGGCAAGCTCGAGTCATTGATGAAACAAATAGGGTTTTGTGAGAGGCTGTTTTGGCTGACACTCTCGGGGACCAATCCTGCTGATTTTAGTCAACGTTATTCAACCTTTTTAACACCGCATCTGAGTGAATCACCAGATGTTAAATTTGATGGCAATAATTCACATCCACTGGGGTTCAGCTCTTCTTCACATGCAGGAGAGCAGAGCTTTTTGCTAACAGGTTGTTTGTCTCACCTCTAAGAAAAAAAATGTGCCTTCCAATTATTACCACACTTCCAAAAGAAAATGTATTTCAACATAAACAGAGTCTTTTTGGCTGTGTCTCAAATGCTGTTACGATTTCATTATCGAGCCAAGCTAAATAGGATGATGACAAATAGAATGTGTTCTGCATATCCTTGTAACTTTGCCAACACAATAATTCTCACTTGTGTTTTATTGGCAAGAGGGGAGAGAATTAGATTAACCTTTAATATTGAACCAAAGCGATAAAATCTAAATGGGGCTTGGTTGGCAAATAGATTTTAACTTTATTGATTTCTCATCATTTCCCTTCTCTCTGTCATTGAGGGGGAAACGCACTTATCTCAAACACCAAGGATTTTTACGATTTGTCGGGTTTTTTGGTCTTTTTATTTTGATGAATTATAATAAGAGAGTTTCTATCAATCCAATGATAAGAGCCTTGTCTCATTAAGGGTCACATGCTAGTATTCCCCTACACTAACAGAAAAGGTCTCCGCACAGTCATTTACCTGCTTTCTGCATACTCTTATGAGATTAGGCCTTTTATTTAGTTACTGTTAAACCTCAGGCCCTGATTGCTAGTAATAATCAGATTTTTGTCTTGGAGATTTTTCTGTTAAATTAATAACCATCTGCCTCGAAGCATCGATTGATCCAAGTTATATTTGCTATGTTGCCAGGGATTCAACAGGAGAGTACCACAATAGTCTTGGGCATCTTTCTTTGAAGATAAAATACATTCATTTGTTATTTGCTTCGAACTCACAGTTAACCATTTGAAACAAAATTCATGTACAGAGGTGCTAATTTCAAAATTCAGAGCATATCTACGATTGAGGGATTTTCTGCACGACTGAGCTGATGGCTAGCAAATTTGTTTAGCCTTTCAAAAACCACATTTTCCCTGTTTGCCCACCCACTCACCGCAGACAAAGGGAGACATGCACCTGTGTTAAAAGGGCGGTTTAGTAGCAATCTTACTGCATCATAAACAACATTTATATTACCATAGTTAGACGCAATCATATTTCCCCCATTTGTTCAGAGTGATGACATCATAAAATATGACGACAGCCATTCAAACTTCATTTGCAAACCTCGATCAAAGCTTCAAATTTAAAGAAATTACATTCGATAGGCCTGCAGCCCTATCCAAAACGTTAACTACTCTATCAAAGTTTTGGTGAGCAGGCATATGGAGACCTGCTCTCTGCCCTGCTGTAAATTAGAATGGCCTTGATGGCGTCATGGGAAGCAATCGTCGATCATCCCTTCATTCGTCAGTAGAAGTTCTGATTGCCAGTCAGCTCAAGCCCTAACCTGACACTGTTTGAACTGCTGATTGGATAAAGACTGCTCAACTCCTGAATTCTCTTGTCCATGTTGCAGGTTCAGCCTTCATGATGATGAACACATCTGGACGCTTTGCAGGGCAGAAGGCCTTACTGCTAACACCACAGTTGAGGGAGAATGACACCCACTGCGTTACCTTCCACTACTATATAGGAGGCAGAGACAACAGCCACCCGGGCCACCTTAATGTCTATATCAAAGAAAACAACAGTCCCATGGGGATGCCTGTTTGGAACGTGTCCGGTCCAGCCACTCGCTCCTGGGGACAGGTAGAACTGGCCATCAGCACCTACTGGCCCAACTTCTACCAGGTGAGGATATGTTTTCTGAATCCAGCTCTCCTTTGCATAATGTCTCATCACACAACTAGGTTGCTCGTTGTAAGCAGCCTTTATAGTCAGGCCAAAGTCATTAAATCCTGTTCACTGGGTGGAGCAAGACACATTTATTATTTGAGAAGATCCAAACAATTGCACAATAGCCCATTCAAAACACCAAAGATTATTGATTTCTGGGGCTACCTCGGTATCCATGGTAATCTGTTCTCTCTCCCTTCCATCTGAGACGGTTCTCTTTTTCCAATTCTGAAAACTCATTTTCACTTACCAATGCACATGACTGCTGGCAGGGCAAGGTGATTTCACACTTGCCTGGCTATTAGTCTTCGCCGGGCTTGTTCCACGAGTCCACCAAATGTTAATTGATGCAGAGACACCCCTTAACCCCCCCAATGGGAGATGTTCCCTTGGTAAATTATTTCATTATGGCCTGGCAGAGCTGGTCCACAGAGGAGCTGAGGGGAGTCCTCCTGCTTGCTCCTCAGAGCCAGCCTGATATCTTAGTTAACAAGGGACACCGCTGAGCTTCTCTCAGCTGAATGCAAGATAGGAGCCTTAATGAGAGGCACATTGACAAAAGAAAGAGAAAAGAGGGGGGAAGGAAAGAGGATGGTGACCTTTGTGTGACATGATGATGCAAAGCCAGTCTGGTCAAATGTTTTTAGTTGGTGTTTGGATTCATCCCTTCTGCAGTCTAAGCGCTAGCCTTTATTGATTCTGTTTTAAAATTAAGAAATAAAATAGGTTGCTCAGCTGTTATTTGAGCGGTTCAGACACTGTGACTTTAGCTGCTGCATCATTGCAACAAATACATTTAAACAAAATTGTGGTTTGCTTTTGGACTCTAAGTGAAGTTCAGGGAAGCTTGACCATTTGGACATTCCGTTTTCCAGCAAATCGCTGCATGTGTGGTGAGCATTTAGGCCTAAAATTACGTGTAATGCTTTCCAGTGTGTTCAGGGAAATTCCGAGCATCTGTTATCTTTCAAACCCCAGCGGAAGGTCTGTCTCTGTTTGTAATTGTTCCACAACCAAACTGACAATGTGGGTAAATGCGAGGTTGCTAATGATGTCAGGGCCACTCTTAGTCAAGAAAGAGAAACCAATGCTTGATATTGTCACTAATTAACAACATGGCACTAATTATAGGTATCTTTAATTGCATAGTAACCTACGCAATCGTCAAAGGGAAGCCACCTGATACTTGGAAATTATTTTTTAATTACTGGTAAGGCTTTTAGTCATCATGAGCCTTTCATTTCAGCCTTTGATAATTACTCTTGTCAGGTCATCCCTAAAACTTTTAATTGAGATTGTCATGCCTTTCCAAAATCGCTGAACACTGTGCAAAATCTATAATTTTCAATAAATGTAATATGTCGAAATATGTTCTGCACATAGTACTCAAAATATGTACTTTGTGCGTAAGAGGTACTCCCATTATTTATCCTGATGTGAAGGAGTGCACCAATAAAAGAGAAAAACCCAAATATCATCGTCTATCTTGATTTGAATACAGTAGAGCCTATGACAGAGCTAATCAATCCTGTTGTAATGGAGTACTTAGCCAAGTCCCTTAGGGATAGTCAATGCGGTGATGTAGACATTGAATGTTGGGTTCGCTGTGTGTCTCTCTGACAAATGAGAATGGTGAACTTTCCTGCGACATCAACAGCTTTCGTCCCATGTGAATATTTTCAGTCTGTAGGTCAGGCCCAATTATGCACTGCACCATCATTGATGTAGGAATCAATTATATCACAGCTATTAGGCAGGCTGACTGATGTCTGTTGCACAAACAAAGGATTTCAATTAGAGAGTGGGGGCTAGTTCATTTGTCTGGTGGCGATATATGGAGTGGTTGGCCTTTTAATTTCCTTTAAATTAGCCTGTAATGAGGCCATAATTGGCACCCAAGACGTTCACTTTCATATTTCATGAGACAAAAAAAGAAATTTATAATTAGACAGCCTTATCTGAAGGCATCCTGCCTCCCAGATGACAATGGTAACTATCTCCGCCTCCACATTCCCAGGCTACAAAAGGAATCTCAGAGATGATGTGTGTGCAGCCTAGCTACGGCTAGCAGAACACAATTGTCTGTATGAGACCACATACTGAACATTAAAGCAACAGTTCACCACAAAATCAAAAATACATATTTTCCTCATACTTCCTCATACCGTTGAGATGTTTGATGTCTCATACAATGGGACTGAAAGGCACCAGCAATGTCTCTTTCCTGAAATCATGACCCGTTTACTCAAGATAATCCACAGACCTTGTTGTGAGCAGTTTCATGAAATAAGTTCCTACAGTTGAGTTTTTCAAGTATAATTTTGGCGCTTTGTACAAAAGTTGCATGCCATATAGTCCCATTTTATTGGCAAGAAGACTTACATCTCTAAAGCCGATACCTCTAAAACTAACATCCACCTCCAAAATAATCTAGATTGATAAATAACACTACAGGTACGAGGGAAAATATATATTTTTGATTTTGGGGTGAACTGTCCCTTTTTTAATATATACACTGCAAGATATAGGCTTATATTTTGGGAATAATGGAATTCAAAACATGTGTAGTCTGAGTGTGTGTGGTGTAATGGGGGTTAGTACCACACCCTGGCTTTGGGAAGGGACCAGCATTCTGTTTCCCTTTTTATCACAGTGCAGACCAGCGAGTACATAACTCTGACATTCTGCTGGGACACGCCCTCCGTCACGGCTTAGGACCATTTGCTTTGCAGGCAAACTTAAGGCCCTTAAAATAGGGTCATGTTGGAACTCAACAGTTGTACTTGATTTCGGATTGCTGGTAGTCAGAGATAGCAACAAACATGTCAAACCAGAAACACTAGACAGAGCAACTGTTAAAGGCAACACATATTATCACACTTACATCTAGTGGCAGCTATCCATGCAGATGTTTTTTTTTATTCACGTCCCCCCGGTCAATAGTTATAGATAAATATAAATAGTTGACAGTTGGGTATGTGGATTATCCAGCTGTTCGTAACTTTAAACATTTCCTAAAGATTCATGCATAACAAAATTAATAACCACAAATGCATTCTTACTTAAATATTACGATAGTTGTTACTAGATATTTTTCCCTCATTCTACATAAATATTGCTAACCCTGAAACACTCATATTTCTCCAATGTTTGCATGAATAAAACAAAGTCACACTTAGATTAGCAAAGGATTGTCGATAAGTTCACTCTCTTTATCATCCCAGACGGGAAACTTGATATGCAGTCAGGTGCACAAGATAAAAAACAAAGTACAAAACAAAAAGCAAAAATCTGTACAAAATAAAAGGTACAAAAATGTTTCCTGTACATACAAAATACATAATACAATACTACAACACAAACAATCTCTAAAATTCTCATTACATGTGCAAATGAATGTTTTTGCACATGGAACAAACACGTTTTTACTCCTTTTGTTCTTGAACTGAGGTACTCAATCTATGGCCCGAGGGAAGAGATTCAAATTCAGGGATTAAGTATAGCATTTAGCCTAATTTAAATGTTTTTTTTTGGAAGTTATTGTGTTTCACAGCTTATGATGCTGCAGTCACTTCCTGTTTACATATTGGATTTCTTAAGATTTGACAGCTGCAGATGTTTCCTAGCAACAGGTTTACAGAATCTTTACCAGCTAAGACATTTCCTAAGTTTTAATAGCACATTATGATTTAGAAAATGCGTAGTTTAAAACTATGTAGTAGTCTATACGAGCGTTATGGGGAATTTACATGCAAATTTAGAGATTGGGAATATGAATATGAACTTTTATAATATCATTGTTCTATGCACACACAAGATCACCCTCATTTACATTGTTTTGAGGTGAGGGCAAAAATCACCTGGACAACTAAAATGAAATGATTTCGATCGCGGTATATCAGCGGTGCCTCATCTACGGTACACTATGTTTGTCACAGACTGTGTACTAATCGTCTCAGGGCTCAAACTTAATTTAACACTTGCATGTCATAACACCTATCAACTGTGACATATTGTGGAAATAATGTCAGTGGCCTGCAGCTGTGTGACCAGCTGCAGCCCAGCTAAGAGAATATCGCATTAGCAGGAGCTGGACTTCTCTGTGCACATGGGCAGCCTCACTCAAGTGCCATTTGAAGACATGTGCCCATTTATCATTGGTGTTATGAGTCTCCTCTCTCCTCCTCAGATTGTGTTTGAAGCCGTAACCTCAGGGCAGCGTGGCTTGCTGGCCATCAAAGACGTCGTGGTCCAGGGCCACCAGTGCAGTAAGTCCCTTTTTCCCCTTCACCATAAAAGAATATCATCAAACATTCACTGTCCTTTCCATGACCCTCCCAAATACCTGTATCGTTGTTGTATGCAAGGCCCCCATTCAAACAAAAGGCCTTCAAAGAGTATGCTACAGTCAATCCAAAGTGTAAACCTTCCTCCCCTTAGCTCCCTGAAGATTTATGAGCATACAGTTGACATGCTGAAGTGTGCTCAGGATATAATGTTGGTGTGGATGCGTTAAATCTATTCTTTGAGAGATGGGAGATATAGCGCAAAAAAAAGGGGCACAAAAAACAAATAGCACAGGGCAGTTTGCTGCTGCTTGTGTTTGGATTCCACAATTTTCCTCCTCCCTCAAGCATATTCAGTAAAGCATCTCATCTCTCAGATGTTCCGAGTTCTGCTTCCCTTGCTGAATATAAGCACTTCAGAGTGTGCTCCAGAGCTAATGAACATGTAATGTTCTCGCATATTTAGATTTTTTCTGCTTCAGCTTTTGGGATAGGCTGCTGCCGTGGGAAAACAAGGATGAGGGCTCTTCAGGATTCGTCATATCTATGCTTTTGAGCGCTGAGAGTCATGTTAGTCCATAAGGCACTCCTTAGGTTTATACAAAGAGGTTTTCACGCTCTAAAGTCCAAGTCAAAATCAATACCTCACGGGTTTTTATCAATTGATTTGTACTTTACCCCTCATAGCTGAAGTATCATACTCTGATTGTTTGGCTCTAATGACCTGGTAACCATTTGAATGCAGCTGAAATCCTACAAATGTTATGTCAATAAGATGGATTTATATAGCGATAGGTGTTGCATATAAATGTATTTGAGTAAATCAATGAGGCCTTGCGACGTGATCAATGTTTAAATGCGCAAAAGTGTGAGTGGATCAATACCCTGCTCAGTGGCAATTGGGTTTCTTTGAGTGATAAGCAAAGTGATCAGAGCAACTCTTCAGTGGAGCACAGCCAATTAATTTTTCTATTTATAAGACCATGTCAAATATCTTGCACCAAGGTGTGATTATGCTACAGGGTGGTCTGCCTTTCCTTGCATCATTAAAACATTAGCGATGAGAAAAATAGATTTGTCTTTTTTGGCAATGGATGGATTGACGGGACAAAGTTATAAAGGAGGTGTAGTGTAGTTCAAAGACGAGGTTATAAAATATTAAGTAGAAGTGAAAGTCTTGATGATGAAAGTGATAGAATTAGCTTTTGCCAAGTCTTTAGAGATTTGGTTATGTTTCGAATCAAGGTCGCTCCAATGAATTGCCCTATTTTTCTATGCAGAATAGCGGTACCAATCAAAAATGTTCTACATAAGTTACTTTCTGTGGACTATCCCAGTCTTTGTGCATCCTGGTAATGAGCACAGTTGGAGAAGAGAATAATGCTTTTGGAAAAATCCCCTCAATCAATGAAAAGATGCAGTTAGGAAATGGCAGAAACTGGGTGCAAGATCGGCCTCTGGTGTCTCATTTCAAGGATATAGGTGGAATGTTCCTCACAAAGCGATGACGGCCTCTGGCGCTGAGGGGTATCGGCTAGTGTAATAAAGAGCACTATCCATTCAAGCCTATTTCTCTCAGTTCTTCAATTTTGCATGCAAATCTTGGCATTAGAGTATCAAAGTGGGTAACTGTGAAATCTGTGGACACAGGATCGTAGATCTTAATGCATCCGTTGAGCTCCTACTCTAGCACCCAGTTCTGGTGATTAATTCTTATTAAGTACGAATCCATTTTAGTGAAGTTGTACACTGCACCTCAGCATGCGCTCTTATATAACTTTTCCGCAGCTGTCTGATAGATATTTGCATTTTTTTTATAGTGAACACACCTCACTTCCTGACTATAAAGGGGGTGGAGGTCAACGCTGGACAGACTGCATCTTTTCACTGCACCGTCAACGGACGCAAAAGGGACAATTTCCGCCTCTGGCTTCAGGTGAGATCCGTTTTTATTCCTTTACTTGCACTCTAGATCAAGGACTAGATCAGTGGGTGGAATCGGTGTTAGAAGTGGGCCCTCTGGAAATGAATGTGTCTTACTGAACAGACCCTACTGTCTGAATATGTAATCTTCTGATCAGTAGTACTACTATAGTCTAAGAAGGCTGCAGGCTTTTTAAATGTGGAAATTAGTAATGGAGCACTTAATGTAGCACATTCTTCAATGGGTCATGGTAATACAGAAGATCAACGTCTGGTTTAAGGGGATAACTGTTACCAAATCAACATTTTATCCAAGTAAAATCAGGCCAGAGGGTAACGCTTGTCAACCATTGTGTGATAAGGATACCACGTTTGGCAACCAAAAACAGTAAAATACACCATAAAGAAAATACAAATTTGTAATAAATCAACATTACAGAAAAACCCATAATACTGTAGACAGTGATACAGTTGTGCTTCTTTAATGACTCACATTATTTGGATCAAAATGTCTCGGTCAAGGGAGAGTGTGGTAAAAAAGAGAGACAAGAGTACTTTGTTATTTTAAACATGTTTAACCCCAAATTACATAGGGCCAAATGTGAGCTGTTCCACCACAGCCATTTTCCTGATTAGCGAGCAGATGTTCACTTTAATTGACAGTTAACTTCAAACAGTTTTGGAGTTCAACCACAGCTTTAAATGAGAAATGATATGATGAAACAACTAAGTGAAGAAGGGATATTATGGTGGTCGGGGGGGGGGGGGGTAAATAATGTAAATATGCGTAATGGCACCTTGTTATGTTCCATACTCACACAAAGTACGGAAACTTCCTAATTTCAAAACACGTCAAATTACATTTTTTTTAAGTTGGTTTCAGGAAATTCAAGTAGTTTTTGTAGTTTACTGTATATACCATTTGACAATTCCATCTAAGACATTCACACATTGCATTGTGCCCTTGTGTTTAAGAGTTCACCTGCTCACCAGTTTTCCAGAGTCCTCTGTGTCTGGGATGCAGAGGATTACAGGTGTTTCAGATCGTTGCAGTATGGTCTTAACCTATATACATGTTGGCTCTGTGGATACCGTGTACTATATCCGGCACAACTGAGCTGCACAGCAGTCTTGAATTGACCTTGTTCTGAGCAGCGAAGGTAGTGCATCTGGCAGACATAACCCTGCCGGCTCTGCTGCTAAGCACACTGTCACACATGTGATCAGTGGGAGCATGACGCTGGGTAAAGGTCCTCTGCCAGGTACTCCATCATTTTAACAAACACGTCCTCATTAGCACAGGAGCTGGAAAACAAACATTAAGTGAAGTCCCCCGATGACAGTAATGAAGAAATATTTCTAATGAACAAATGTCCCCCATCTGCCTGCTGTGAGGGGTGACAGCTGGGGAGGGCCCACTGTGTGTTTGTGTGTGTGTGTGCGCATTCCTGTGTGATAAATGTATTCCTACCATCAGCCACCGATGGGAATGGTAGGACACCAACAAAAGCACCCCAGAACAGACAACAAGTACACTCAACCGGAGTTTCTGAAACACACAAGGTCAGGTCACTTTGCTTATTAAACCGTTCCATTTTGGAGGCTTACTTGTGTGTTTGTCATGGTTCCAAACAGGGCATCGGTGGACGGGAGGCCCCGATGAAAGCCACTAAACCTTGGAACAACCGGCGCTTCATAGGCACTTTCGATGTAGAGAACACAACCAAGGGCGACTCGGGCCGCTACCGCTGCATCGTCCACTCAGACAAAGGGGTTGGAGTGTCCAATTACGGAGAACTAACCATAAAACGTGAGTATTGGTCCCAGAGCAGATAGAAACACAAACACACACATGACCTCTGTGCATCCAGCAAAGTCAACAGGAGATAAACAGGAAATGTTGTTGTTGATGTTTGTATGAAAATGTCCTCTAAGGCGATACTAAAAATACTAGCTTTTTATGTTGATTTGTTATTCAGAGGACTTGTAAAGGCTGTCCTTGACTGAGCACAATTCCACCTAAAAGATCACAAAGGGTTTACAGTAACCTCACTGATATTTCACTCCTGCAGTCATTTGATATGAATTTATGGAGTCGTCTGAAACTAAATCCTGCAAGGCCTCACTTTCCTGCAGCCCTATAGCCCGGTAATGGCCTTCTATATTTCTTCACCTCAATTTTCTCCCTGCGCTCTCAATTGAATTTACTGCCCCGTTTTTTTTTTTCTTTCTTTCTTTCTTTCTTTTTTTTTGTCTCCAAGCTTTATGTGATTGATAGGTTTAATCCTGGCTGTCCAGATCGAGGTCTGTCAATCATGCCAGAATGGCCGGGCCCAGACACAGCAGAGTGAAGAGGGAGATAAAGTCTCTCTGCCCGAGTGTATCAGTGGGTTTCAGTGGTGTACTCAAAGAAAATTTACTGACACACTGGAGGCACTCAAAACCAGACTCGTGCATAAATTCAGCAACACAATCACTTGCACAACCTCGCACTTACACATACTCGCTAGATGGCAATATTTTTGCTGATCGCTGCCTTCTATGTGTTACTAGATATATTTCTACAGAAGACAAACCAGTTAAGTGTAAAGTGCCTTTGTCATAAATATTTAAAATAATTTTCGAGATTTAGGCAGTTATCGAATTTTTTAATGCATCCTGCTTTAAATTCTGCAGAGATTTCACACCTCGATGGCTCCGACATAAGCCAACTCGTCGCAGGAAGAAAAGAGGCGTTTTCACGGTTATAAGTGTCGCACATAAAAAAAGGCTGATATCTCCTCTTATCGTACCAGTCATAAAACAAGTGTTTAACCCTCCTAGCAATGTGTCTGAGTCGTAAATCCTCCTCAAATGTGTATTCACCGCTTCCGTGACTCGTTTTTGGAGGAGTGACCACGGAGCGATTCTGTGGATTATGAGCCTGCTACAGTCGCACACCAGCCCGCTCTCCCTCCTCTGCTCATTACCATACACTGCCTTTTTTTTTCTTCAACATGAGGAGAGTGAATGCTTGATTATCCCAGATAATCACTTCTGCCTTTCATGCCAGTATTCAGTCAGATTTATGCGCCTATGTGGAAAGCGTACTGCATGTGTTTCCAGAGCGCCATACCAATTGGGCCAGTGCAGCCCCCCCCCCCCGCCCCCCTGTGATGGGCTCTCCTGTAGTGCAGCCAGTGGTTCTGAAAGGGGGATAATTACTCCCTGTCCAAGTGCTGGCTTCTTTCTTGGCCTGGTTAGAATCACCTGGAGCCCGCAAAGCGCTCGCTATGCTCCAACATAGTATTCTGGGCCATGCTACCGACTCAATACAGCCGTGTCAGCACTAATGAGAAAAGCCACCAGAAATCGAAGGCCAACCAGGCAAGCTCGTCATTTTCCTGTGGCCACCTCTCCTCCTATCAGGAGCAGATCAATTCTTTACCCTCAGCAGCGCAATTAGGAGAGCGCACAACGTAATGGGGACCTTTTGCATCTCAGCAAGAGAGGCTCAGTGGATGTAACTGGCAAATAAAAGAAGGATTTATAAAGAGTCTAACAACAGAGCAGAGTAGCAGCTCTTATTATTGGTGTGTGTGTGTGTGTGTGTATGCGTGTGTGTGATTATACAAGTATGTATCATTTATGAATGTATTGTATTAGACAGTTTAGAGAGCTGAATAAAGCTACAGTTGTTAACTTTTTGTCATATTTGCTCAAACTGTCGCTATATCCTGAGAGTTGTACTTGAGACAAATAATGTGCAACAAATCGGCTTCTTTTGACTCCTTTTAGTGCTCAAATTGTATTTGGAAGATTTTGCCACGCCATTGCCTATTTCTCGCCTCAAATGTTTTCAGAAACATATTTTTGCGAACTTTTTAGCTGTAAAATTAGATTTTTTTATTGCTTGGTTTTGGATTGATTGTTTTCAACATGGCGGCGGGGTCAAAAACGTTCTCATTTTACAGCTAAAGAATACACTAAAATATGTTTCTGAAAACATTTAAGGCGAGAAATAGGCCATACAGTTACAGATTCTTGATTCATATTTAATCAGCGCTGTCTAGTCTGACAATTTGATCGAAGTTCATGAGCTTCACAAGCATTTATATATATGCAGCTGCGTGAGAGTCATCGGCTCCGATTGGTTGTCTTCCTTCAGGCACAATGGAATCTTGCCTTTAGGAGCACTAAGGCACTACTTTTTCACAGATTATTTGTCTCATGTACTAGTGTCATATAGTGACAGTTTGAGCAAATGTGACAGTTATTTTTATTGAAACTACCAACTTTAGCATTAATCATTAAAGGCCTTTATCAAGCACGAAGTTTCAAGATTCATTGGTTCCAGCTTTTCAAATGTGAGGATTTTCTGTTTTCCTCTACCGTATTCTTGTAAATTAAAAATATTTGGGTTTTAAACTTTTGGTTTAACAAAACAAGCATCCTCAAGTCACCACCTTTTGATTTCTAGGAAATTAGGATGAGCTTTTTTCCCAATTTTACACAGTAAAAGAGTCATCAATTTAGTATAAAAAAAAAAAAAAAAACCAACAGTTGCAGCCCTAGTATGTTGGTTAGTATGTCTATCGGCTTTGCGTGCATGTGCATTGCCAATGCGACAGTTTTTCATTACATGCGCACGAGCGTGCGTTTGTGTGATTGCGTTCTGGCAGGCGGGCAGGTGCTGCGGTAGAGGAGGACGCAGCTGTCGCCAGGCCGTTTGCCTGTCTGGTCAACATCATGACAACAGCTGCTCGCTGACCCTTGCGTATGGCCGCCACTGTCATCTGCACGCTGTCACCCATCTCCAGCCAGCACGGAACTCAGTTCGCAGCCCTTTCCAGAGCCCCACTGCTGCGAAGCTGCCTCGTGAGGCTTAAACAGTGGGAATTGAGTTGTTAATATCCTAAAGTGTTCCAGCACTTGAGTGTATTTCACACCGGTAATCCGTTATTTTCAGTGCGTCTGCGATGGCTGTTGAACAGAGGATTACTGCACCTACAGGAATTATTTTATCACCATAAGCTGCTGTTACTTTTCTGAAGCAGTAACTTTCCAAAGTATTGCTTCAATACATCATGATGCTTAGTGGTATTGTTATATAAATGGTCTCAGGTGAAGCAAAATAGGATTGAATGGCATCTATGCATTGCAGTGCATAAAAAGCATTTCCCTATAGAAAAGGAGGATTGATTGAATGAGTGATAACTTTGACATTTTTATCCCACAGTCTGACACTGGTGTTACAGGTAATCCTATAAGACAATACAGATAAAACCAGATAATCATAAGATGCAATGTTAGAACTTTGGTGGATGTTAGTTGGTTGAATTTCGTGTTAAATTGCCCAGTTTCTCACCCTGTAAATCAGTCATTTCTGAGTCAGCAGACTGAAACTTTGTCGTGTTTTGGATCACAAGGTGTCATAGAATGAGTGAGTGTGTTGGCAAATGTGTCAATACAATCTGGTAACAACCTACATGACACTCGCCTTTTTATTAAAAAGGACAGTGATATTTCACAGTTGTACTTAGTTGTACTTTTAATTTAGTTCTTTAATCAATAAAGAGGATTATTAAGCAATCGAAGAACTTACATCTGGTCTTATAATCATACATGCAATCTACTTGAAAACCTGAGGTCTCTGTTCTCTTGTTTTGAAATATCGATGGCCAAAGTGCAAAAACCTCCTATCTGCAAAATGATCCAGGAAAAGTGGGAATAACCTCCTATCTGCACTTTGTATATTTTTCTTATTTTTGTATTTTTTTTCAATTTTGTATTATGTATAGGGTATCCTTAACAAATAGCATTAGGAAAGAAAAGAAGTTTTTTTTTTTTTTTTTTTTTTTTTTATTCTCAAAAAAGGCATTTTTCAGATAGGAGGTTTTGCTCTTCGGCCATCGATATGACAAATGGCAAACACCATGACAACACCAATATTTTAAATACACCATTGCCCTTTAAGAGACGGCATAACACAGTGCGCATGTGCTGCTTTCTGTTTAAATGAATCTGAGCATATTGCCACTTAACTAAGTTAAACCCCTTTTAAGACATAACAGACCATAAAAGACCATCAAAACAAGCCATTGGCTGAAGCCAGATTTCAGATCACCTCATTGTGTTTGTCTGGCACCAACACCCAGACTGGCGCGCTGCGTGCAAATCCAGGAGAAGACCTGCTGGATAAGCTGGTTCGCTTTAGGTGATGTTTGACAGCAACATTGTTCGGAACTTGGATTAGTGGGAATTCAGGGACCTGAGAGTTAGGTCACCGTAGGGTAACCATCTGCTGAGGGAGAGCCTCCAATTCTCTGAAGGACACCTCAGCCCTAATGTGCTTGGAGACTCGTCCCTCTCCATGACAACTTCACGAGAAGCAGCCAGACGACTAATGGCGTTATTCTGGTACATGTGCGTGTGCTCATTAGAGCTACTCACCGTGGCCTCTGGAACGTGTCACTATTGTAGTACGTGACAAGGGTAGATTCCTAAGCAGTGCCTTGGATGGGAGTCACAGCTCTTTGTTGACTGCCTGGTTTTTGGTTGCACCAGGAGACATTGTGAGATGGTGAAAGTTTCCCCATTTCACATAGAACACGGAAGAAGCAGTTTATAAAATGTGACTTTAAAAAGTGAAGATAAAGTCACTGATGTCATTGAACACCACATTTGTCAGAAAGACATAAACTCATATTGAAGAACTTTAAATAAAATTTCTGACACATTGAAGTTTCAAATGGACCAGAAATGTGTCCATTTCCAATATTTATTCTGGTGAAAAACATTACCTTGATGAAATATTTGTTCTATTTGTTTCTCGTTTTATATTGATCAAAGACTACAGTTTCCTGTTATATAAAAATAACATGATTTGTTGTAATTGTGTACTTTTAATGTTTTTTTGAAGGTCTATATCTTTAAAAGGACATTTGTACAGTTAGTCTGGTTGACACAAAGGCAGCAACACAGAGGACAAAACACTTGCAATGCAGAGCAATTATTAGTCTGTTTGGGACAACAGTGTCTAAATTTTCCTCTTTGTCTATTCTTGCATTGCACTTTTGAATATCAATACTGAAATGTCAGTACATTTGCTCAAGTACTGTACTTAATTCTACTCAACTGTGATATAGAGGGAAACATTGTTCTTTTTAGTGCACTACATTTATTTGACAGCTGTAGTTACTTTACAAATCAAGGTTTTCAATATGATTCTCTTGTAAAATATGATGATATGCTGTATATTAAACTACCCAAGATAGTTATGTTACAAGCTACCACATGAAAACGCTTTCACGTTAACCCTCTGAACCCCAAGCAGTTTTGGGGCATTTTTTGTTCCCGTCACATTAATCTCTCGTGGCTTTGATTGATTTTTCACTGCAATATATACGTCCTGCACCTCTATGGAAAAAGCACAACCATGGTTAGAAGTAGAGATAACTCAAAAATGTATTTTGTCCAGTATAACTGTTACAATACCATAAATCGTAAAAAGAAATCGCAAGTTGAATTTCTTTGATTATTTATTTTCCAATTGCAAACAATGGAATGTATATATATCCAACATTGAGGTATTCACATTTTTAAAACCTCGACTTACAGCCTCTCCTGTCCGTTCAGCAGCCTGCAGTTCCGTCAAAGTTTCACAAATTGTAGTCACATGACTGTTGGTCTCAGCCGAGTCAATAACGGCTTCCTAGTTGTGCTGAGGAGCGCAGAATTTAATGCTTTTTACAAGATCTGGTTACTTCAAACGGTTAATTTGGAGCAAGATTTTAAATGAGACCTGTAGAATATAATGTTGATGAAAGATCACAATTTTAGGCTTAGTTACGGTTTCTGTTTCCGACGGAAGCGTTTTTCACAAAGAGTGTTCAAGTTCATGTGACGGACCAAGTTGTAATTCCACAGTTTCGCCACTATGTCAAATTTGCTTTAAAGCCCGGCACTCATTTAGATTTAGGAGGTCTAGCAAACTCGTTTAGGTTTAGGAGGTCTAGCAAACGTGACAAATGCATCTCCTTCCTCCATAAAACATTTGCAAAAACAATATTTTATCCAGCATTGTTTACATCCATATTTACCAGATTGCAGTCTTCTTCCCTGTCTTTGCTGGTGCATTGCACCATATCTTAGGAGGTAACCGTTCAGTGGGACAGTGTCAGGAATTTGTACCGTGTCACTCGCATTTGAGTCCTCGTGCACAAGATACACAAAACAGGAACCTACTAATCAAAAAACTGATACATAGCAGTACTAGAGGTTTAAAACTTAAGGCAACCTTTAACTGCACTTCAGATCAGTTAAAAAGATTTGTGCACAAAATGGCTTGCTCTTCAATGTATATTTGTGAGACATTCACTGCCAAAAAAATTAAGTTATGTTATGTTTATTACAATATCTGCAATCGATAACTAAAGTAATTTGTTAGAGACTAAATTGTGTTGTTAAAGTCAGACAACAGAGTGAAGACCCTGCAATGTTGCGTTTTAGGCTTTCTCATCAATGATATTTTTAGCTTTTAATAGAATTAGTTGAGTTCTTAATCAGACAAGAGAGATGACAACTATAGTAGTTCTCAATTAACAGAGGGTTTTCCATATGAGTGCTCTGATTTAAATCAATACGTTGTTCAATAGGTGCAACATTTGCTAAGGTCTGGATGCTTTAGTCAATGTTCTACTGATGACGAGATTCCCCACCAAGATGGAACTATTGATTGTTGCGTGGCTCTTCTTGAATACCTTGATAATTGAGAAACATCAAGAAGTTCTTCATGTGCTTCACAAGGATTTTGATGAGGTTGATTGTTTGAAAGAAGAGATTGATTTTGAGCATCTTGTTTGCTTGTTACAAGCATTTCTCAACACAATTGTTTTTTTTTATTGTCAAGACTTTCCAGCATTTCACCATTATGTGTTATCTATTAACATCAATCAAACTGTTTTTGTTTCCACAGAGCCTCCAGTGCCTATCGCACCACCCCAGCTGACTGCTGTTGGTGCCACTTACCTTTGGATTCAACTGAACGCAAACTCCATCAATGGGGACGGCCCGATCATCGACAGGGAAGTGGAATACCGCACTGTGTCCGGAACAATGTACGACCTGCAGCCTGTAGACAAGACCACGCACAAGATCGGCCACCTGGATCCAGACACAGAGTACGAGATCAGTGTTCTGCTGACCAGACCTCTGGAGGGAGGCACCGGAGCCCCCGGACCCCCACTGAGGGCCAGGACCAGATGTGCTGGTGAGGCCAAACATACCATTACAGAGCACCACTGAGATTTTAGCAAAATGTTACATTATGTTGTATCACAATGTCACATAAACAGGCTTAAAACACAGTTGACCCTTCCAGCTCTGACCAGGGTCCGACAACTCTGCTCCAGTGACTCTCGTGTAATCGCTTCAGATTTTCTTAATTTTCAGGCTGGTTTTGTGTATCTGGAGCTAGTCATGTTTAAATGTTGTTTAATAGTGATACTCGTTAACTAGATAGAAGCTTCCATGTAATTTATCCATTTGTTTTCAAATGAGAAATGAGCTGCAAGGGGCATTTGTGTGTTTGTAAGTTGAACCTCCAATTCTCTACGTATTGAAAGCGTAGTTATTTAGAATTCCAAGGTTTAGTCCGGCTTTATTTATTTTTACAGAGGTACATGCAAAGATTGTAAAGGAAGGTTTTATAGAAACATTTTTATTGACAAGGACACCTCAACAATTCAAAGATTTCAAGGTAAATCCATGTGGCTAAGGTTGCTATGTCAACATGTACTGTAATCTGGCATACAGCATGGAGCTAGCAATTAATTTGTTTACATACACAAAATATTCATACTAAGCTGTTTACATGTTTAATGAAAATTCATTTTCCACTAATATCCCCCTTCACATGCAGCCGTGCATACTCTGATTAACATTAAACACCTCATGAGCAAAAACCTGTTGATATCTAAGTGTTAAATAATGTTTAAAAGAAGATGCCGAGCTGAGATGTGGGCTTTTGTTTTGGGCATGCAAATCTACCCCAGTATAAGGCTCCTAAAACAGGAAGAATATTGGCATATCCTTCATGTCTTAATTGGATTATGCTACATAAGGCCTAATTCAGGATATCCAAACAGAATATGCTGTTTTCATGACATGTATCAAATTCTTAATGTTGTCATATATTCTGATTAATAGTGTGCTTGTAAACGTTGCCATTGACATCCTACAGTCTAAGCTGTATGTTTGAGCTAGATTAATTTTGAAAACCTAAACTGAAAACACCACAGGTAACAAGTATTTAGGTAACAAGTATTTAGGTAACAAATGTAGTATCATTGCCAATTCACAATTGATTTGTAGGAACTGCCTCTTATAACCAAAATAGGAGCTGGTGTTGTATTATTGGATGAAATGGGCAGTGCATATATCTATATTTTCTTTCTCACTCGGTATAAGTTTCGCTGAAGTTTTATTGGAGACGATCCAGTCAGATTACTCCTGTAACAGACCTTGCAACAAAACACGGGGGTTGTAGCCCTCTCTCAGCTCTAGCTTAAACACGAATGACTCGTTAATTACACATCAAATGTGATGCCCAGGGAGGAGCGGTATTTGTAGCTTTTGATATCTATAACAAAATAATTAGTGAAACTGAAAAACACAAGGTTCAACGTCACTGCCAGCTCTATGCACAGTTCCACACAAAGACTCTCTGTGACACAACCGAAAACAAAAGTGAACAAAATAGAGACAGAGATACTGGAATTTGTAACAATTCTGTGAAAGGGTGGTTGAAGCAGTTCATTCATTCAGCAGTTTTTAATTATTATTTAATTATTATTGCCTTAGGTTTGTTGTATTTGAGTTTGAACCATCCCCAGTTTACTTTTACACATAACAAAACATTTAAAAAACTCACTACCAGCATACAATAAATAAATAGGCATCATGGCTCCATTGTTGGTAAAGCTCCATTGTGTTTCCTCTAAAGCCTCACTGCATTTGAAGCAAATAACACAATTGCCCAACATATATCATTGCCATTTTACTTTGGTAATTATTTTTCTATCATAGACAATGCCCTCTGCGTTTTCAGTTTCCACCTATAGATCTTCATTAAGATTTTTGCCGTATGGACATAAATTGTCTCTTTTCTAAGTAATGTATTCTACCTGAGCTCCTGGAACAATTAGAAATGTGCACACTTTCTAAGCATTACATGTAACAGAAAAACTGATTACACCAATGAACCAGTGAATAATAGCAAGTGTAGATAAACTCTTTTAACTTCCCTTGCTATTGTGAACAGCTGTGTGTCACAATAAATGACATGATTTATGGCTGGCTCCAGACATAGAGCTGAAAACTGCTCTGCCACATGGTTAACTTCATAACTGCTTGTTTATTCAGTGTGATTCTTATTGTGAAGTCTTTGCACGCTTCTTAATTCATCAACAACACAGATTGATATCATGTGCGAGGTAGAGTGGCACCTTAAATGTGGATCATTACATTGCTGTTATACTGTGGGCATTCAAACTCAAACATGTACATAAAGGCTTTGAGAATGCCTGATGATATTGTACAAATTGCCCTTCTCACAACATTAACCAGCTAAATTCCCATGCTGTACTAGGATGCCAACTCAGGGTAACAAAACCAACCGAGCCTCAGCATTTTCTCAGGCTAATGCTGTTTGGTGTCCAGAGAAATGCTGATGAAAATTAGATTTTTCTCCCCTCCCTGCCCAGGGTGTAACCCCCTCTCCCTACTGTGAAGGTCATGAGCTTATTCATTTTTAGTCTGGCTGATGGGGATGAATGGCCCTACCTGTGCAGCCTTCTGAGCCAGGCCCAGCTTCTGCGGGGGTCCTGCCCCCTTGGCCACCCTGCCGGTCACAGTCGGGGAGATTGATGGCCCCGGATCCTGAAGTGTGTTTGAGGAAGCAGCTCTTGATCTTGTCCGGCACTCTGCTGGTCTTTCCCACTGACAGGCCGGGCCTCAGCAGAGCTCCTAATTGAACGGTTAAGACTCACAGGGCTGTGTGATACATCACTGTTGATACAGGCTGGCCCGGAGACTCGCTCCCCTCTCCCTGCACTGCTGTCTGGAGGCGCTAATGAAAATCTGCGGCCACTTTAGAGCACGCTCTCTCCCATAATTATTCATAGCCATGCCTTGGTCACTTCGCAAACTGAGCAATGTTTCTGATGACAAAGGATGTTTTAATTCAATCTTCTGTACAATAGGGAATGTATAATGCATGACGCCACCATTTCGATTCAGAAGCAGGAGGAAGAAAGGGGCTGCTTTGAAAGGTTTTCTTTACGATAAAGCACTTCCATTGCTTTCCTAGTGAACATCAAAAGGATGTCCTATCCAAGGCTCTGTTTTGCTCTAGGGGGTTATTTGTGGTTTTGCAGAATGATTCGAACAACATTTTTCTTTTTCTTATCCTTGTGCCTTTCGTCCGTGAATTTCACAGCTTGTTAACATTTGTTATTTGCCTCATTTCCTACCAGCCAAAATGACTCGGCAGACATTTTTAAGCTAAAAGAGAAAAGCATTTGGTAAATGCACTCCTCCATGTGAAATTTGTACCTGTGTGAAGTTGTTTACCACTTCAGAGTTCTCCACGCTTGGTAAGTGCTACTTGAAGGAAGACACTGTTTTATCAGGTGGTGCCCTAGGATCACAGCAGGGTGCCCTGCATTTCAGCAACACGATTGAGAAACCATCTCATACTGAGAAACCATTTCCAGGCCTCACTAGGAAGGCAGATGAGCGAGCCTTAAACAACTGCTCCTCTGCAGTCTGAGTTGTACTGCCGGATCTGTGTGGAAAAGTGTTCACATCGTAATAGGTTCACGCCACTTTTAGAAGCTAACATTTGGGAGACATTTTCTTTCTCCAAATTTGTGTATTTAACCCACATGTGCAGAAGTCAGTTACTTTTGATGCTTTTAACATTAAATCGACTTTATTTATTTTTTTAGCCATTTGAAGTTGATTGAGCCGGAGTATCTCTCTAATACAGCGAAGATAATTTCACACCATTTTCCATGGAAGTAGAACAGTCTGTCCTATGTGCCTCCTCTCCACCCTTTGGCCTTCGCTGTCCCCCTGGCTCTCGCGCTTTAAAAATGGCAGTACATGATGTCCATGCTGGATCCAAACACCTGCTCAGACTCCAGCCTCTGCCAAGTCCACATCTCCGTCTATAAGTTCTCTCCATCTGCGCTCCGGTACCACGTGGGAGTAGTCTCATCTGTTTGTTTTTACTTTGCCATTCTGTTGCACCGAAGGCTATTAAACACAAGGGAATGAGCGTTAATCAGGGATCAGCTCTTGCTTTAACGCTCATTTTTAACAGTGGAGTAGGGAGGAGCTGCGCAATTATGTTCACCCACACCAAGGTTGGTTATTTGCATTTAGCCTCCTGGTTAATTTGTGAAAGATTGGGGTCTGCTGTGATGCAAATAAGGATGACATTTGGGAACGTGTCTGGCAACGTGAAAATGGTTGTAGTAGTAGAATCGCTTTATTTGCCTAATGCAATAATTTGTCTGTGACATTGGTGCTGGGACAAACTTGACGGACAAGTGCGAATGTTATGCCGATTTTCCGGCATGCTCCATTATGAAAAATCCTGCAAACATTTACATGATTCAGAAAATAATGTCAATTTTCACCATTAATATAACATTTTAGACTGTACACTGAGTCTATTGAGGTTTTCCACAATAATGTGTGTCTTAAAGTTTTGTTTTGCTTTACCAAGCAAAGCATTTATTAAACTTCATAAAAGCTAATTCTTAGTCAAGTATATCTTGTTAAATACACCTGTGCATTTAGAAAGCTCTCATTGCATATGCAACAACAGTTGATGTGTCTGTGAAAACTATACATAATTTACAGTGGATAAAATGAGCTCTATGTTTGTATGTGCATTAGAGGCTTTATTAAAAATGTTCACGCTGAGAGCTTCCAGTTGAAGTAAAAAATGTCTCTACAATGCCAAAATGACTACCTCTCCAAAAACTCTCCATCGTCTTTGCTTGCACACCACTTGAAGCCATTTTTAACATTTTACTTGGTTATATCCTGTCCTGTAATAAGGTTTCCTGAGAGAGTATTTTGTTACTAATCGTAACTAGTTTTCTTGGAATTAATTAAATGTTCTATACACAGGACTTGGAGTATGAATATAGCAACAAACAACTATTAGCATAGTAAATACATAGATTAGTAATGGCTACCTCAGCGGAGAAAGTAGCTCTTCCTCTCTGTGCTTTGTTTATATAGCCAGGCCGGCCGAGCAGGCATTTTGTTGCATGGGAGTCTCTCCTTTGTGCCCTACTGCCTTGCTAATGGCCGCCGCTCTGTACTGCGCTCATACAGCGGTTACAGCTGATAACACAATCCCGACCCATGGCGTCCTTCCGGCGGTCTAGCGGCCCCCTCCGGTAGGACGTGTCTGTTTTGAAAGCCATGTGGAGGCATTAGATATGCTCTGAATTCCATAATTAGCACCTGTAAAATAAGGTACTTGATAAGGAAATCATCTTCTTTATGTAGAAATACAAACCAGATCAGATCAATTGTTGGCAGTTTTATTATGTAGGCAAATGTTAGAAAGGGTAGCTTTGGAAAAAGGTATAATATTCACCATGGCTAGAATGATCCTTTTAACCATTTTCTGGACATTGTGTCACTTAGTATAATGCATACATTTATGGTTTCAACTAGATAAGGTGTGAGCAGTACAATCTTGGTGCAGCGTACCGGGAGGAAGTTATTCTACATAGAATGAAATACATTACCTAAATTATGAAAGCTGTCCTGTGCCGACTGACCGGTATTATCCATAGAAATCCTTTCTGAAGAATACCATGAGTATAGAAGTTTGTGAATCGCACACCCTGTTGTATAAGCATGGTGGGCGTAATGTAATCATACAAGCTGTACAGTTAACACTGTTGATGCCATTTACTGAAAAATCCACCATTTCTTTCCCCATCTTCTCTTTTAAACCTTACAAAGTAATGAATAATGGTAGGTTAAAGTCATTCCTTTTTTTCAACCATTGTTGTCAAAAAGGTTCTTGAAAAGTGCAATCTACAATATAAAAGGTTTTTTTTCCCCTAACGTATCCTTAAGTTGTCAAGAAATCAAGCTCAAGCTGGGTCTGGCAAATTCACTGGTCACATTTCACCTGTTTTGAACCGACAATATGAAAGCAAGGGTGTGGCAGACTTTTCCTTTAGAGAGAATTGATTGTTTATATCCTTGTGTGTATATAGCCTGAAACTGCAAAAATACAAGAAGCAGAAGAAGAATGCATAGCTGTCACGATAAGTCCAAGGACAAAGATGTGAGTTGACAATATGTGCTGTTTGCAAGAGAGCTGTGTAGTTTTCAAGCTCGGGGACTCTATTGTTAGCCTGCTAACATTATCAGCTTACATTATTTCCAATTTCACCATATTTTGCCTTGCCAGTTTTGTCCAACCAAGGCCTAACATTTTAGCAACAAAGGTAGAATGATCTGCCAGCTATATCTGCTTTTTCTTCCCCACTATAGCTTGGTGCATGTCTACAGAACAATTGGCCTCAGTGAGGTTTAACCCTTTATGTTCCTTATTTTTTATGGCTGAGATTTAGCAGATCTGTCTTCGCGGGTCTAAAAGGAAAATGTTTGCTAGGTTTGATGAGTCTAATTAACACCATTGTTGCCTTAAGGCATGAATAGAAAGCCACTTCACCTACCCATCTTAGATAACATTGGTCTGGTTTGTCACCCACAATAGCTGGCTGTCATGTGACCTATAGGGTTTATATATTGTCGCAAGGCGAATGAAAAGCCTTGGTTTGAGGCCCATTGAATTTGTGTTCTTTTGTCAGTCAGAGAAAACAGGGTAGATTGAGTTTTTGATGTGCAGGAAGGTTATATGAGGGCCTAGCAGGCTCTTTTTTATCACAGGCAGTTGGAAATAGAATGGCAAATTGTGTTCTATGATATTGGCTCTGCAAAAGGCAAATTGTATTCTTCTCAAGGACAAGTCTTCAAACTGCTGTTAGAAAGGAGTGAGACAGAGAGCGAGAGAGACTCTGCATTTAGAGCCATTTCATTATTATTATTTCCCTCATCTCCATCTATCTATTCCCCAAACACGAAAGAATTGAGACTCTGATAACAGATGTGCACAAACGATACTCTGGTGACATCCACATAAACGTAGTCTCTTCTTACTCCAGAGCTGCCTCTTCAGCTCCTCACAAACAATTATCATTGAGGTTGTTTGTAACCTCAACTCTTAAGCCTCAAGAGAATGATAAATAGCTGTAGTTTAGTCAGGCTTGGCAAGATCTTTTTTTTCTGCTGTTTTTAAATTTGAACTGAAACGCCTCTCAAGGTCTTTAAATGTTTCTATTCCTCGTGTTTAATTATTCATGGTCTATCTGCTGTAATTTTTGTCACAGATTTTCTCCATCCTTTTGCTGAATTATAGATGTCTCATTCCCCTTGCTAGGCGTCCAGGAAGCACTCATTCAGTCTGGTTGTATAACTCCAACTCAAGAACATTTGTGCGTCTCCTCCTCAACTAAAGGACAGGAATGTCAGGGAAGCTGCGATTTATATCCTGTATTCCCCCACCTAGATAGCTAGATCTTAGATCCCATATATCTCCTAAGTAGGTGGCTCAGAAAACGCAGCAACCATTTCACAAAGTCAAGCGCTTCACTTTGATTTACACTCTGGTTAACACCCTGAGTTGAGTGTGACACATGCAGGTTTTTGGCGACAAATGACAATGCCACACGGGCCATCTTGGGAGCGTTGAAGTTGAAGAATCACCTTGGTAACCTCCCACTGCTCCTGTAGAGATTGCGTGCCCGTCGGTAAATGAGGGCTTGTGTTCTTCCTGTGTTTAAGCTCTAACCACAGGCGTTTTCCCCAGAAACCTGAACACAAAAGACAAAGCCTTGTCTGACAGTAGAGGTGTGTGTGTGTGTGTGTGTGTGTGTGTGTGTGTGTGTGTGTGTGTGTGTGTGTTTTAAAGATGGCTGGGGGAAGGGAGGGGGGGGTCATTCCTGCCTGTCACTCTGACCCCAATCACCGCACAGCATATTGGTGGAAACGAAATGAAAGATTGATTTAACCAGTTCCACCTTCGCTGCCTCTGCTCTTCCCATCAACTGGCTGTCCATTTGTTTTCATCCGGTTGGTGGACTCACCTTTTGACCCTGAGCCAGACTTGCTAGGTTTGTTCTTTTTAATCCTTTTAAATGGTCAGTGATAGAAAAGACTTCTCCCTGACAATGTATACCCTGTTTCTTATTGAGTTACATTTTTTAAATCAAATGTTTCCATACTGCAATCGACAAGTGTGACTTTTTATGACTTGGTATTTGAAACAAACCAGAACTATTTGTTTTGCTTCTTGTAGAAAGGTCTTTACCAATGGCAAGTGCTTCACTGTTGTACACTGCAGCTCAGTACTTACTTCATCGCCACCCCACTAAATGTTGCTGTCATGATGCATTAACTGTAGAACCCCTATTAGCTTTAGTGGGCTTTAAACTAGTCCACTTTCCCAGTAAGATGTAAAACATGATGGTAAGTAACCATTGTTAATTCATGAAATTACCGATTCCATGCAAATATACAGTGTATATATGGATTATTAGTGGAAGCAATAGTGGTGTGAGTGTCAGTATCTACTGCTTTTTATAGGTTTTTAAACCCTTTGCTCTAGATTGATGTATTCTGCATAAACAAATGCATCCTTATTCCTAGTGTCATTAATTACCCGTTTAGAGATCAAGCAAAAAAGACACTCTTTCTATCTTTAGATATCGTCTCCTAATCATCCCGTTAAAACATTTTCTCCGGTATCAAACATAATGTAGTTGATTGTTGTCTGTATATTGGAGGCTAATGTGCATAAAGAAACTGGTTTTAGCTAACGTAACGTGACTTTCCTTCGTGCAGATTTGACAAAAAGTAACTTTTTACCAGTTAAAAAAATCAGATTGGCCGTTACACAGTTGAGCTTGTTGGCTTTCTTTAGTGCATCATACAGTAAAGTCGATCATGAACAAAGACGAGAACCGACTTGGTACGACTTGACAGCCTTGAGTCTTGTCATGCATCATCCTCCTGTGCTAGTAAGGTCTATCTTACTTTCCCTCTCATGTTTTTTTGCTCTCCCTTCCTATTCAATGCAGTGAGAAGGAAGGCGTTCACCCATTCATCTCCACCCTTACAGCTTCAGGGGGTTCATCAGACAAGGTGGCAGCCGAGCCCGGCCCAGCGCCGGTGCTCATTCTGTGGTTTCAATTCGATCCAGCACCTTGTAGGCCCTTCCGCCCCTCATCCTCACCCGTCATGGCAGTCTCATTCATCATGATGCCTATAAAGAAGGACTTGATAGAGTGAGGAGCGACCACCACCATTCAATAAATCCTTGTGATTATCCACGCCTCCAAGGTGTATGGGCAGAATGTCTGTGTGTGTGTGTGTGTGTGTGTGTGTGTGTGTGTGTGTGTGTGTGTGTGTGTGTGTGTGTGTGTGTGTGTGTGTGTGTGTGTGTGTGTGTGTGTGTGTGTGTGTGTGTGTGTGTGTGTCCTGAGCATGTGGACATTTGTCTCTGACTTTGTAATGGGTGTAGAGAGTGATATTACAACACAAGAGGTCCATATACAGTGCCTTTTAAAGTGCTATCAATTATAACATGTGTACACGCGTCAACCCCAAGGCCTGGCTTGACTTGTTGCGTTTGATGAACAAAAACCTTGGCAAATCAACACCCCTCCCCCCCCCCTTTCCCCTTCCTCTGTCTTAGCTTTCTTTCTCCAATCCCCCCACACTCCCTCCATCTCTCCCTCTTAACCCCCTCCCTCCTCTCTTTCTCTTCCTCCAGAGGATTGCATAGAGAAGCACTCTAGGAGGGTGATGGAGCTTTGATTGTCGGTTATCAAAAGCTATCATTACGGCTCGCTTCTGCGGGATATGAAAATGATTTCCTAAGTGTAAAACCCATGTCATTACCTCAATGGCCTCAGTGCTATCACTGAGATGTAATAGAAAGAGGCAAACAAATGTGCTCGCCTCCCAGCTCAAACAGAACAGAGTGAATAACACACAGCAATGGAGAGATAAGTGACGGCAATAGCAGGCCTCGCTGCCTAGAATGGAACACTTCACATGAAAACAGCCATCCGACGAGAATTTAATCTTCGCCGTTGTCATGTTGTTTTGGTACTGTCTACATTGAAGGCACCTGCGCGCGACGAGCCCCGGCAGCCGTTCTCCAGCAAGGAATCCGACAGTCTACATGCCATCCTGTGAGAGTCGATGCATTTCTCTTCTTCCATCTCCAAACAGCAAAGCTCCCTCCTCCTCCTCCTCCTCCTCCTCCTCCTCCTCCTCCTCCTCCTCCTCAACCTTAGCACTGTTTCATCCTGATGAGATAGCACCCAGGCTCAGGAGCCGCATTGACTTGACGGTGGTTTCTAATCATTGGAGAAGTAGTCCTTTCTTCCCCCATCCCAGTTGTGTTTGCTGAGCAGGGAGATGGAAGTGTATGCCAGCACCAGGCTTTTCTGCTCTTAATCGATGTGGATCTGATAAAGATCCGGGCTTTCTGAATGACTCGTATGCTGCAAAGCCTGAGGAAGATCTGATAAGTAAATCGTTCTTCTGTACATTCAGCCAGTAAGATGCTGAGGAACCAGATCTGCGCTGCTGTGCATGCGTATGGACACTCACTTTAATCACATAAGACCGTTAACACGCTAGAAAACACACATTGTCCACATACACACACACACACACACACACACACACACACACACACACACACACACACACACACACACTCTCTCTCTCTCACACTTGTCTCGCAGTAAAGTGGCTATGCTCCGGACATGCCCAATTTGTTTCCTTTCATCCAGGACTAATGTCTCGCTCTACCCAGGGGCTAAGTGCACCATTTGAGGCCCCCTCTAGGACAGACGGCTGCAACATGCGGTTATTTGTTGTTTTTGTATCATGTTTTTGGGAAATCATGTTATCGCATCAGCTGTGGTAGCGTGTATGCAGGGCCCATTCAAATTAACAAGAGGCAATAACGTGCTGATAATTTCTAAAAACATTATTTAAATGTCATGCTGTAATGACATCACTAATAGTTCTATGTAAATGTCAAATTCAAATTATTCAATTACATCGGCGAGTGTGGGGCAGGTGATAATTTGTCCACCGCTTGGAATACCAATCTGGCTCTCTCTGGAACTCATTCTGTGTGCCCTGGCATAAGATAGACCTCAGTAATTTCCTGCTCCGAGGGATGCTTTCATAGCCATTATTATAACTCTATTCCACTATAAATATATGCTATACCGGAAAGATATTGGAGTCATATTTTTTTAGTGCTTTCACCCCAATGTTGCCCTCAGTGTGTGATAGTTTGTGAGAATTGTAAAAATAAAAAAATAAATAAAAAAACGTAGTATGGATTTCAAGAGATAGCCTTGTTATTCCTTGTTGTGATTTATGCTTGTGCCTTTGATACTGAGCCTCTTACTGCTCGGTCAATAAAACGAAACTAGCAGTCACAGTAGACTGGGGTAATAGGCTCATCTCATCAGCTGTCATTCATGGGCCTATGGGCCTATTTCAAAATGGCTGCAGATCCTCCCATCTATGCACGAAAGGATTTATAAAGGATATCAGCCATTCATTGGACCCGTTCATTTGAGATTAAGTGGGAGAGGAGGGTACAGGGTGTTTTTTTCTTTTTCTCTTAACTCTTTCTTCAAAGTCGACCATGACCAGGCTCTGACATGGATGAGGCACCTTGTTGTTCATGAAAACGGATGATGTCATTTTGAGTCACGGGGCACAAGTTGTGATTGGGCGTCCGCCACGCTTCCTCACATTTTACTGCCTCCACCAGACAGCTGGCATTTGCACCACAGGGAGCCAAAGGGGTAACAAACAATTAGCCTTTCTTCAACAAAACTCCAGGGAGAGGCTATAGAATAGTCATAAGAGCTGATTACTAAATGAACAATATTCCTTCATGTACCCTCAGTATTAATGTTGGTGCAATAGCAAATATATCTGTCCACTACTAGTGCCAAAAATACAAATTTAAATGTATATATTAATAAATATTAACGTTTTCTCTCCACAATCATATTTTTCACAAGTGATTCCCATTCATGTTGGCATCTCTCCATTGGTCAGAATTATGGTGTAGTGTATCCATATCCATGATGTTCCACAAAGATGGAAGTGTGACATTCTCCTTGAACGCTTCAGAAATGAGACTTCCTCCCAGCCGCTCGTGCACGTCTGCTTCAGATTTACACTTTGGTGCATTTGTCACTTTGAGAGCGTCTGGTTTAATTTGATTTCTGTGCCTGGCCACCCTGCAATTCTCTGTGCTTTTAGTGTAACCGTTTTCTACTGAGTGCGGCCAACAGATAGTTCCGCAAATAAAGAGGTTTAAACTTCTATTTCCGGGATGGCTTTCCCAACATTGCAACCTATTTGAAGAGGCCTGTTTTCCATCGCCAATTCTTCCCTGTTCTGTTTCAGAATCCTTTTTTTTGTGTTTGATTACATTAGTTTAAAATGGCAGATCTCTTTTGTGAATTATTACATTCATCCCCCTACTGTAGTTTGCTAAGAATAGAGTTGGCTCACTTACTGTCAGTTAGCACTTGTGCTGAATAGTTGCTGATCCCTTTGAAGGTAGATGTCTTGCATACCAGTCTTTACCAAAGATTAACATTTCTTTGAAATTAGTCAGTAGGTCAGTAAGTCAGTACTGCATATTCAAAGGAATACTCCTACACAGCATTGCAGAAAGCTTTCTCAAAAGATATTAAGCACTTATATTCAAGCTATAATGCACTCTCCGTCCAGTAAAATACGGAGTTTTTTTTCAGCTATTGTTTAAATTTTTTAAAAGCTAATAAAAGATTTTAGTAGTTTGTTTCACTCTGTGTAGATCAATAGTGATCCATCTTTCTTAAAGATAAGCTCATTACCATTCTTTTGCTTTTGGAAAGATATATATTTTTTCCATTTTCCTGACATACTTTTATCATTTGTTGCCCTTTCGTGTACGCTTGATGTGCTGTTTGCTGCACATTGATATCCATTTCCCACATCTATCTTCAACAATTCTCCCTCGGCCTCCTTGTAGCCCTTTTAATGCTATTTCATCTACGCTATGAAAGCAGAGGAGAGATCACATCCGTTTGTTTGTCCTTGTGAAATCTCAAAGTGTTGCATTCTTCATTCAACAAGCAGGCGCCTTTATTTTCTCTCACTGTTTTTCTTCTTGCATTATCCTTTCTCACTCGTATATTCTCCTATCATGTCACATGTTATGACCTAAGTTCCTGGCTTTTCTGTAGGGCTACACACTTGTTCTCATTGTTAATCATTCTTGTGCATTTTTTTTAAGGGATTCTCAATAAAAACCAGTCGCAAAAATTCACTCGGACATTATCTTTCTATAGGCTCTCATAAATGTAAGTGGCCATCACATACAAAGGATGCCAGCTGTGTTGTCCATGTTGATTCTTGCTTGTTTGTCATATCCTTTGTACAACCTGTAGAAATGAACAGCATGTTGGAGCTCCAGTCCAGTCTCCCCGCCCCCCCCCCAATGCACCTCCAGAATGTTAAACATTGCTGCCGTGGCTGCCTCTGAATTGCTGGACTGTGTCTCCTGGGGAACGGGGAAATTGAGCCCTGGCTCTTCCTAATAGGTGGTAAAGTGTTAAGTTCCAGAGAAATGGACTGCGAATTTAACCTGGAATGGAAATTGATCCCATTACCTTGTGCTTGGGCTGCTTTCCTCCCATAGGTAGGAGATTGAGAGAGAGAGAGGGAGGGAAAATAGACGGGGAAAGCAGAGAGAAGAGATGAGGAGAAAGAGAGAGCAGGAAATAGAAAATGTGGGAGTCACAGAAAAAGAGAGGAAATAGTGAAGGGAATGGAGAGAAAAGAGGAGATGGAAGGATGGAAAGAGAGGGGAGAAAATGGAGAAAGTAGAGGAGAAAAGGCAAGGAGAAACAGCGTATATGTGATTAGAGGTGATAGGATGGTAGTGGGGGTTGTGTCCTGCCTGGATTGGCAGACTGGCTGACTCTGTATCAGTATGGTGCTAATAGCTGACCGCCACCGGGCGAGATGGAATAGAGAGAGGGAAAGGCAGAGGACAAGGTAGACGAAGCAGAGGAACGGCACGCTCTGAAGGGATGATACACCGCCTGCTGAGGGTTTCCACCAACAGACCTGTGGTGTCTTGGTGTGTGCAGCTGCAGTGAGACCGAGTTAGCAACGCTCAGTATCAGGCTGTGGCTTTGAAAGTTTAAAATATTTTCTGGGACTATGAACTCAAAATAGAGGAAATAGTATTTCAATATGAAAAAAAGTATTGACCGTGTCTCAAGTGTTGTGAAAAATGTAATAGTAGATTTTCTTTGACTCAGAGGAACACTGTCTTCTCTGTGCCCCGGCATAGACCTCTGTAATTTCCTTGATTTTATTGAAACTATCTTGCACTACCTGCCATTTCATATAGCCTAATTGATTATCTTGATGTATGCTCACACTCCTCTCTCTCTGTCCACCCTGCCAGAGCCAATGCACGGCCCACAAAGGCTCGAAGTGGTGGACATCCAATCCAAACAGGTGACGGTGCGCTGGGAGCCTCTGGGCTACAATGTGACCCGCTGCTACAGCTACAACCTGACCGTCCAGTACCGGTCCAGGGTGGCCGGCAAGGAGGAGACCCGCGAGGAGGTGTGTTATGACACTCAGAGCCGTGACCCTCAGCACACCATCCACAACTTGACGCCCTTCACCAACCTCAGTGTCAAGCTGGTGCTACGCAATCCAGAGGGGGTCAAGGAGAGCACGGAGCTGGAGGTCCAGACTGATGAGGATGGTAGGTGTTATTCAAGGTTACTTCCTGTCCAGGTCTGGGAAGAATGACACATGATTTTAGTAAACTGATCCTGGATTGGATATCTTTTAAATTCTGGTGAGCAAATAAAAAGAAGTGAAACACAACACAACATTTATACAACTAAATTAAAACTACTTTTTTATTATTATTTTGAAAATGGAATATATTATTAATTTTGTATCTTATATTGCCAGGTAGTTTATGTGGAGGATGTATGTCTGCTCTCCAACAGCAGAAAAACTACGACGCTTTTATTATTAGAGTTGAGACATTTCAATCTTCCGGATGGGTGGATAATTCTCACCTGGTCCAAAGTAGCTTGCATTAAGCAAAACTTTGAGATTCTCCAACAATTTTTTTCAGGAGAGCTCATTCTGTGTCATATGGTTGTTTCACCTCCTTCAAAGATGAAAAGTCTTCCGTGTTGCCTCAGCAGACACAGGAAAAGAACTCTGTAGAAGTCTCAAGGAACCCCGGCCGCCAGATAATAAACAGGCTCAGCTGACGAAAAGAGAGTCTTGTCATGTCTGGCTCAGATCTCTGTGGTTGGAAACTTGAAAGTGGCAACTGTTTCTCACTCTCTGACTTCTGTGTGTCTGTGGATCTGTGTTTAGAGTCCCATGGGAACAAGTTTACCGACAGGGTGTAGCTGTAGTTGCGTTCTTGAAGATAAATCTTGGAGAAAAAAAAAGTAATTTCCACATCATTCTGTTTCGCTTACAGAATGAAAGCTATTCACATGAGGGGTTAAAGGACCAGATCTCTTTGGCAGTATTTGAGTACAAGTAAACATTGCAAAATATTGAGATTCCCACTATTCCCTTGGGGTTACTAGTTCATCTTTGTTTGCAGCACATTTTTATCTAAGTGAAAAGTGTTCAGGTTTGCTGTAAAACGTGTCAGGGAGTGTGTTCTGAGTGACAATGACTTCAAATAATCTCGCAAATTCCTATTAAGGTGTTTGACTTTGGCTCATGGCCATTTGGGTACTGTAGGTCCTTGAAGAGCTCTTTTATTGATTGTTTTATGCACATCAACGCAAGGTCCTCTGTAAATCATAATAGAAACGACTGAAGCTGCAAAGTAGGAACTGCTTTCGTCCAACTCTTATTGACAACATCTTATCTTGATTAACATGCACAGAAGATAAGAAAAATATCAATAAGAAATCCTACTGTGTATGATTTTTATACACTTATTTCTATCTCTAAAAATACCACTCTGCCACCAGTTTTGAGAAATGTGTCTGTGATCATTTCCCACAGTGCCAGGGGCTGTTCCTCTGGAGTCCATTCAGGGCAGTGCCTATGAGGAGAAGATCATCCTGAAGTGGAGAGAACCAGCACATACCTATGGGATCATCACTCAGTTTGAGGTACACTTGCACCAGGGTTAGCAAAATGTGAGAGCTATTAAACACCCCTTAGAGTAGGAAACAGACTTACAATATTCAGCAGTTTTTTTCTCTTTGTGAATGGGGTCCATCTCTTTGTTGTTTTTTTAATCTGTTTTTCTGCAACAGTGATTGGCAGAAGTGTACAGTGCTGCAAGAGAACAAATACTTTTTTTAAAATCACATGAATCAATTCAAAGGCTTTTTGAGATCCTTTCAACAAAGAGGATGTGCGGTATTTCATGTAGTGAAATTACGAGTTAAACCAGGCATATACCAGTAAATCAGGCTATTTTTTTTTATAGGAAAATGTGTTTCACAAAACTCATTTAAATAAGCTGGAACTAATTAACCATGGAAACTTGTTTGATCAGCATTATACCTGCTGAACGTCAACTTGTTAGCATTGTCATTGTGAGCATGTTAGCATGCTGACTTTAGCATTTAGCTCTATGTGGAGCCTCACAGAGCTAAATGCTCTACAGCTAGCGGGGCTATAGACTCTTATGTCTTGTTACTATATATTAAGAAATGCTGAATATTTGCGGCTCGGTGGTCATACCAGAGGCATGCGTTTTAAAGTCATTAAAGAGCAGTCATCTTGACTGTTTGGATTTGTGGAACAGCTTAAACCAAAATCGATTTGTTCGGTTCTCTCAAGAAGGGTTTTTGAGCCACATTTATCAAGCACCACTCACATGTTTTACTCTGACAGAATCAACTGCAATCTGCCGTCATCTTCTGTCCTTCCGCACATGAGCGACCTCTAAAGAAAATACAATCCTAAAACACGCTTCGATTCAGCACTAAGCAAATGTTGACATAAGGTTCAACACAGCCCCTGTCAGCCTTGTCCAGGAGCTGCATTGAGTCTTGAATAATAGAAACTGTCTCGACACACACACACACACACACACAGCCGATACATGTACACATTGATCTTAACCAGCTTACGGTGGAAGTAATCCAGCCTTTCCCACAGATTGATTTTCGTCTGTTGATTCTCTCTGTTGAAGCCGTTTGCTCTCGCTTGATATTTTGACTAGGTTAGCGCTCATTGACGAGGCTGTTTCACATACAAGGAGAACGGATTGAATAGTAATGACAATGCAATCAGGGTTTGCTGTAGCGGTTGCTCTATCCACTGCCATGCCATCAGGTGTATGAAATATGCCATATATACTCTCGTTTAGCGGTACAGAGACATTTCTATCCAAGCAGGGAAGTCCTAAATTCCCCAGAATCATAACACAGCCCTGTTTATGCAAAAGTGTGTATCCCCATGTTGTGTCCTGTGCATATTTGTATGGCACTAAGAGGTGCTGGAAGAGTGCAGGAAAACGATGTCTATAAAAATGGTAGGTTTTCTGCTCACTTAATCACTTTGAGAGCAACATGTTTCAGTTGTTTATCTTTTTAAAATTTCATGGTACAAGAAAAAGCATTCAGAGGAAATGGCATGGTTTGCATTGCCGCTTTGTCAGTTTCACTCATATTTACGTCGAGGCAAATGTGTCTCACTTTATGAAATGCCCACTCCAGGCTATTATATTCATATGCTGCAGCAATTACTTCTCTCTGTCTGTCTCTGGAAAGCCTTAAAAGAATAGTTATTTGTCTTAAAGTAAACAGTAAGTCACTGACAATTTTCTGGCATTAATATACCAAAAGCCTCATCATAGATTTCCCAACATAACCTAGAATCACAGGATTTATTTAAGAGTAAGAAAGAGTATTCATATTCATAACATTTGTCTTAAACAGAGTGACAGATGAGGCAAACCTAGGAAGTCTGACTTTCTGCTTGAAGAAAATAAACCACAATGTATTCTGCCGGTATTCCCCAGAAGTTGCTTCTTATAAGTCAGGACCTTGCTTTGATTTGACATTATCAAAGGACTCAAAGTGAAATACGTCTGACAAGGCCTGATATCAAAGAGATTTCAGCTCCATTCCTTTTTGACCAAGATCTGCGGATGCAATTTTATTGGCAGCCTTTCAGACCAACATGAGCCACCTTCTCTTTAAAAGTACACAGCAGATTTTCCAAATATTCCTTGCTCATCAGTCATATTTAGCAACACAAATTAAATATGAAGTAGCATTTTGTTGATCATAGTGTTGCAATGGTAAGTAAAAGCTGTTCATCACATGACCTTTTTAGGTAAAAGGCAACTATTATTAAAGAATAAATTGTATTTTCAGTCAACATACAATGCTATTAAGTAATGCTATTTCCCTTAATTGGCCTTTTAAATCTGCAGCCGCTTTTTTAAATCACTTTAATTTAAATTGTTCTAATTTTCTGTAGGTCCTTTTAAGAGAGTTAAAAATATTCATAGAAAGTACAGTTTGAGTAACAGGACACAGCATCGTTCAACAGTTATTCAGCTTTCTTTATTATTGTACGAGTAAAGGTGCTAAAGATTATGCAGGCATTTATATTTTATGAATCCTTCATAAATTCAAGATTTTCCCCCCTCAGATAGAAAAATTTAAACCAATGCAATTTAAAAAGCTTAATATATCAGATCGAGTAATAGCTCCGAGCAAGGCCAAATTAATTTGCTCAAATATTCTCCATTATTTTCCCCGTTGGTTCCATTATAATTGTGAAAACCTGTCCATGTGCCCAGTGTTGACAAGTCATTTCAGATTCCTCTCCCTGAAATGTTATGATATAGGATTTGGCATAACAGACTCATTTCACAGACAAAGACTAAATGAGAAGGCCTCGAAGCATTTCAAAACTTGATGGACACAAATTATGCAGCAACCCTAACTCTCTTTGTGTTCCTTAATTGGAATTATAATGGAGGTTTTTCCTCTACGAGCAGAGGCATTTTCTTAAAGTGGGACTTTACAGTTATTCAAAATGGATATTAGCAAAAACACTCACCTTAATGCTTCCCTTCAGAGCTCCCTGTGTTTATTAATGGAGAAGGAATACATTAAGTTTATTTCCTCTCTCCTTGAAACCACAAGCTTGCATCAGCTTTGGTTGAAAAATATGTTGCTCTGCTTTTACCGTACAATCTACCGTTCCTCTCCGTAGACCTTTTGTGCCTCACTAATTTTGAGGATGCCAGCTTAAAGCCTTGTTGACATAAAGTCAGAAGCTCATAAGCAAAAGTGAAAACTTATTTTCAAGACTTAAGGCTTTTTAAAGATTGCTCTGAAGTACAGAGGAGATAGAGAAACGTTTGTGTTGTTGTTTTGACTGCATTATGCAACATGTTCCAATATGGTTTTTCAAATATTCAAACAAAGTTTTGTAACAGGATCATATCATGGTATTGTTGTACAAAGTGATGTCCATTAACAGCAGAACGATTCTACAGCCGTGCTAGTGGCTCTGTGAGATAGCACGTTTAATTCAATGCTGATGTCAGCATGCTAACATGCTAACAATCACAATGCTAACATGCTGATGTTAAGCAGATACAGTGTTTACCAAGTTCACCCTCTTAGTTTAGTTTGCTGATGAGTTTAAAACATGAAGAACGATGAGAATGATGATACTTACAGGTCGTTGGTAAAATACCAAAGTATTGCATTTAGCTGTCCGAGTATACCCAATTCAGCTGAACATGAAGAGGTTCTTTTAAAAAGGAAATATATTTTGTGGCTTTTGGTGAGTAGTGCAGAGGGGAAAGAGATTTTAAAAAATAGGGTCATTTTCACAGGCGTGAGTGGGATAGAAAACCTCAACACGGTGAGTACAGAAAAATGCTTTAGCATGCTGAGCATCCAAGTGATGCCTAAACATAAAACGTTTTCAATGTATGAATTCAAATCCTCCTCAGCTAAGGAGAGCTGAGCTCGGAGTACCAGAGGCCACTATCAGAATATTAATTTCCTTCCTTCCTAGATCTCCTATAAGGCGGTGAGCTCCTTTGACCCGGAGCTGGACCTCTCCAACCAGAGTGGGAAGGTTGTGAAGTTGGGCAACGACACCACCCACATGTTCACAGGCCTCTACCCAGGCTCCACATACTCCTTCAGCCTGCGCGCTAGCACAGCCAAGGGCTACGGCCCCCCTATCATCACCCAGTTCACCACCAAGATCTCAGGTCAGCAGGGTCAAAAGCATGGCCGGTCAGTGTGTGGGTGATGTCGATTAAGTAGTGACACTTACTGCCGCTGGAGTTTTTCATGTTCAAATGTGTGAATGGAAATTAGAACTTGATTATTACTCAAGCATATTTCGATAGCACAGGTTTTTACTTTACGGATATCATTCTTTTGCCTCAAAAGGGTAAATCCTATCACAACATATTATATGAACCAATACAATTTCACTAATATAGATATAGATGTGCCCAACCAAATAGCAGTTAAATTGATTGAACAAAATACCTAGCTGGTTCAGTGATAAAGGCTATTTGGTCTGGGAATTACATTAGATTTAGCAGAATTGCCTGAGAGGCCAAGGACAAATTGTGCTTAGAGTTCCCATAAACCATGGCTAGGTTGATTTAGAGAACGACCGTGAGTCTAGTTAGCTAGGCAATTGTGATCCATGTGCACTACTTAAGCAAGATACTGCAATACTTTTGTGACAGTAGCAAGTGTTTTACTTCACTGTTATTGCTATATTTAATGATTTAAATTGTGGTGCTATAAAGACAGGAGGCAGTGAGAAAATTGGCTTTCTTTTTTCTTCTTCTATTAAGCGTCAAGCTGAATGACTTATTATACAAGATGATGCTAACCAAAACTGGACTGTTTTGAGCTTTGCTTTGCTTTGCTGTGTCGTAAAACCTCCTTCCCTTTGCTTTTCTTCCAGCTCCTTCCATGCCGGCATACGACCAGGAGACCTCTCTGAACCAAACGGACAGCACAGTCACCGTACTGCTTAAACCTGCCCAAAGCAGAGGTGCACCTGTGAGGTAGGCTTTCACAATAGGGACTCACTCTTTCTCTCTCTCCCTCACACACACACACACACGGCACAGAGTAAAGACAACAAAACAGCATATTAAAACTCCAGGAACCACCATCAGCAACAGCAAATTATCAAAGAGCCCGTGTTTATCAATACCCCATCGTGAGGAAAGTTGCCAGGGAATTCAGTACCTTGTATGCATCTCATTTTCTGAGCTTTATTTGTTTGTGGATTTTGAGCTTGTGAAAAAGAAGCACAGTCTTTGAAGATGAGAAGGAAAACGCGGTGCAGCCAAGGCTAACTTCAGGATCTCTTTCCGTTACATGTCTTTCATGTACCTGGCTGCCCACACCGAGCCACCACGGGCTTCTGCGGAACGAAGGAATTCTGTCTGCTTGACGCTGCATTTGTTAATCATTACTAGAGAAGTGGTGCAGCTGCACTGTGTACAGTAAATGCCAAAAGCTGTTGGACACAAGTCATCATTTTGGTTTACCAAAAGTCACGGGGGGCTTCTGGCAGGAATACTGCTATCATCTTTTTGTCAGTCAGTATCAGTTGGTTAGTTATACCACTATTCAGTCTATGAAGCCTTTACAGTTTATAAGTAAGCAGCCTTCACTGAAACAGTTCTTTCTTTAGGTCTCTTCTTTGAGTAACAAAGTCAAAGGCTTTTCCTTACATCTGGTTTTATTATTATTTATGGTATTTGTGTAAGATTTTAATTACAGATGATAACATTGTATAATATGTGATATCAATGTAAATGTCATAAATGTTAAAGCATATATATACATCTAAAAGCATATATATATATATATATATATATACACACACACACATACATGCTTTTAGATGTGTGTGTGTATATATATAGATATACATTCCTCCTTGGACAAAATTGAGCGTTAGCAGTGTGAAGTGAATTGTTCATGCCAATATTATAGAAAAGGCCCCCCCAAAAAACAGTGGTGCTTTCAGTCAGCAGGACCCTGAAAGAGTGGTTTAAACACTTGTGCTCAGTGTAAAACTGAATTTTACACCATCAACTCATCTGAGTCCTTTAAAGATTACAGCCTGGAGGTCTTTCGTCAGGCTTGTCGGCTCATGTTTACCGTATGAGCAGCTGTCCAGATTAATGCCCCAGCACCAAATGGAGAGGCCTGAGCAAGAAAGACAGAGCCATCGGTTTTTAATCTTCTCACAGGTACAATTCAGAAGGCCTTATTCAGACTGCCATTCTTTCAGTGGGCTCATTACAAACGCCTAATTATAATTAACAGAGTGTCGTGAATCTGGAGCTTCCATTAATTAGCATGCTGGGCTCCTCTTTTGTTTACCGTTTGAAGGCATGCTCACCTCGTCACCAGATGAAAGAGATTTGTATTTGGAGCTAAAACGGGAAGTTGGAGACCCACTTCTTTCTGTTTGACTGAGCTGAGACATAACTGTACACTATTGCTTTACAGCATGATCATAAATGTGAGGATTGTCATCTGAACCGTTTTAGATGGGGATAAACTCGGTGACAGTGCTTGTTTATTATTCGAAAAAAGAGAAAAGAATGTGTTTACATTCAGTTTTAAGGATCATATATGTTTAATGAGTCTCACAAGATAATCCATAAAGAAAATGGACCGCCATTCATCAGTGGAGTTCAGTATATGGCACAACTGAAACTAAAAACTCATCGAGGCATCCTTTGATCACAGCAGAGCCTCGCCACGTCTGAACTTTGGGGGGGTTTCAGGTACACATCTATTTCCCCACCTCCTCCCTTCTCTTAAATCTTGCAGGACATAAAGGCCAGCATACTGCCTTCATGTGTGCTTTCGATGTCTGGGAAAATATGAATAGCAAAAAAAAGGAGGTGGTGGAGGGGAGCAAACAGGAGAGATTATGAAGCAGGCCTAAGACGTGATACTGGCAGGCTTTTGAAGGTGTTTTCCACCTCCACCTCAAGTGACACTGCCTTTGAAAATTTAAGGTGACTTTAAAGTAGCTTCCATTCAGAGGCGTTAAGTTAGTCGGTCTGTTGAGATCTGCTGTCTGGCCAATAATGATAAATTTATTCATCTGAATTTACCAAGCTCAAAAAAAAAAAAAAAATAACATCTCAAATCTGTTTTTGAGTTGAAAGGGTTGAAAAACATTACTAAGTGACATTTTCAGTTGAGACACACATATAAGAGATGTTTTCCAAGTTGTTCCATGACCTGGGTTGCTGGTCCAAAAACGCTTACCCAGTCAGTGTACTTTAGCATTTTGTCAACCAAGGACTTAAATTTCACACCGTAGTTAGATTTAATGTTGTGCTACTGCTCATGTTGCAAGAGTAGCCATCACTTTTCTAGAGTGGTGGGTAGCTCATTTTGAAATTGAACACTTTATGAAATCAGTTTTAAAGCCCATATGAAATAGGCATTTGACAAGGGAGAACACTGATCTGCAGCACAACAGAGCAGAGCAGCACGAAGCTTGATTTGATAACGCAATCTTGCACGCTGATTGGGTTTGGGGGGTAATAGAGCTCCAGACATTTCAAACAGCAGATGTTTTGCTGTAATGCAGGAAGGGGAACACATTGGGAGATGACACGATAGCGCCGGTTCATAAAAAAATCAAGACATACATGTAACAGAAGACAATCGTCCATTTCACTTCAACATCCTGCAGTCATGCTGCAGTCAAATCATATTTTAGATAGATTTCGACAGACGTCACTGATGGGGGGGAGGCAGTCATTTTTTTTCCATATTTGTGTAATTGCTAATCAGTATAACATTTCCAACTTGGATTTGGTTTCTAATCTCTGGGGACGACGCATAGCCGGGAACAATTTTTACCAGAGGGGACACTGTTCCTTTAAGAGGATTAGTGAACTGTCGATCAGTCATGTCGTGTTAAACTAATGTTTGCAATGGCCTCTCGTCAGGGCTGGAATACGCCTCCTCACTCCATAGCATCAAAATAAATGTTTACATGCTTCTGCAAGAATAAATGATTTGCGATGCTTTTCTTATCATTTACACCACCAAATCAGCCCTTCTCTCTTCCCTGACATAACCTTTGCCTTAAGCAAGCTCACACACACACACATATACATAAACATAAAAAGCTATAAAATACAGCAGTTTCTGGCGTTGTAAGTAGCATATTGAGGAAACTGAGTTCCGGTGAAGTTTCTACCCTGTAGCATCAGATTATCTGTGCTCAACCATGGCCTGAAATCAGTTAAGTGATTTTCTACAGTCCTAAAATAAGCACTAACTTTCTTTGATCACGGCAGAGAAAACGCTAATAGCTGTGCCTAAACGTGACACAACTCAATGCTTTTTACGATTTAATGGCAAATGTAATCTATGGCACTTTCTAATTTGTTTGCTTTATAGCTTTATGGACACCAGGGAAATATAAAGAGTAAGAAGACAGACACATGGAGGAAGGATGCTTGGTCAGGAGAAGTGTGTTACTTACAACCGCTCTTAAATCAGACATGTAGGCATCTAGAGCCAACCGATTAGCATTAGGGAGAGAGACAGAGAGAGAGAGAGAGAGAGACAGTGATTGAAATGCTCCCCGTACCTCTTGCCTCATCTGCTCAAACAGCCTGGAGTTCTCCCCTATCAGCCCACATGAAAAATAAATCTGAGTTTCAGGTCACAATCCAGTCGATTCCGAGTCAATCCGCCATAATTGGTTGGCGTCACATGGCGGCAGGGCTGAAATCTATCGGGCAGCGAGGCTGGAGGAGGCCTAATTGGTGTCAGCTCAGGTTGCAGCGCTTCTGCAGGAATACAGGTCTGCCCAGCCGGCCCCTCTGGCAGACCACTTTTAACAGCTTATACCATTCTGCTCGTTCAGCTTCTGCCTTCATTCCTCTTTTTGTCTTTCCGTCTTCTGCCCAGGGAGAGGAGTTGAGGATTTCAGCAATTTTGGAATTAAGAACAATTCCACACCTCGCATAGGCATGTGGTGTGAACTGTGGGTTTCCTCTCCTGAGCATTTGCTTTAAATCTGTGATGTGGACTAGTATCTAACGTTTGGCTCAACTTGTCCATCACTTGCCTAGCAACATTGTGAGTAAAGAGCAGTGCTAAAAGAACAAGTTTAATGGAATATATTTATGGAAACACAGAAAATCACAGGACATTTACTCAAATACTGTACTTAAGTGCAAATACTGTTTTTTTTACTTCACTACATTTATCTAAAAACAATAGTTAGTAGCAAGCCTACTTTTGCGATCAGAAAAAGAGGTGCCCCGAGGGCTTGTCAGTCATGTTCAAGGTACAGGGTCCATGTGTGTTTTGAGTTTGATTGAACACGTATTTATTTTTGCTTCACCTGGACTTTAAGTAACATATTGAATGCAAGGTGTTTTACTTGTAATGGAGTATTTCTTACACTGTGGTCTTAGTACTTTTACTTCAGTAAAAAAGTAAAAAGAAAAAAATCCCCTTGCAGGATTAATAAAGTATCTATCTATCTAAATTATCTAAATATTTCCCCCACATCTGAATAATCATCATCAATATGAATGTAAGTAATTTGCAATTCTCTGTGTGGCATCGGACCATTTGAAACATGAGCTCTAGAGAATGTTTTAATATTGCTATTAAGCCATTGCTGTTTATGTTGTTTGTTGTTTTTTCTTTGCTCATTCATGTCATACTAAATCAAGAAAGTGACGAAAGGACTCTGGTCTGTCAAAATGAGTCATCATGTAAATTGTGAACTCAGCATGAGGTGACAAGGTGTCAGCTGCTCAAAGCCACATTAACATGACAGCAGTAATTACGAAAAAAAAAAGGAAATTTTCAAATCGCAAAAAAATAAACTCATGAGTCACTTTTACATTTTAGAAGTAGTTGAGGTGAAAATAGTATATTTTTCAGACACAGGGGAAGTCTTCTTGCACACAGCAAGTTACCGCTGAAAGATGCTTTCGATGAAACCAGTAAAGTGAGTATTATTGTTACAAAGATGAACAAAACATTTGTATTAAATAGCAATTCATTGTGAGCTAGTTTTTATTTTCCCACTGCAGTGAATATTCTGTGGAAGTAAAGCAGTGGTTCAGATTTCCACATTACAAGAGTTCTTACCCTTGGAGCCTCATAGCCTATGGCACTTGGTATTTTGCCTGAGGCAGAAAGGCAGCACCATTCACACTGTGTCTATCATTAACTCATGGCACAGCCACATCATCATATCATAAGGAGCCACCCGGGGGGGAGCCAGCTTTTGTTTTTATTTCACTATCTGCAGATTGATTTGGAATATAAAATACCAATATGGGCAAGCTCTGAGTAAGTATGCATTTTTACAGCAAAACAGAAGCATAGTTATTGAGGCCATCATTTGTACTTGGCATCGCTAAATTCCAGAATGAAACTTTTTCTTCAGATACATCCTATAACTATAAACAATAACTATTCACAAATAGTTATTGTTTATCTGTTACACTTGGTTACTGATGATTGACATCTGATATGAGCTATGATGGGACAATAGAGTATTTAAATGATATCTGATCTCCATTGTTTTTGCCTGAGGCCTCCACGCAGCCTCATCACTCATTTCTCTGCCACTCTGCAGATACTTAAGGGGCTCCCATGTACCGTCTGCACTTGCCCTTTGACCTCTGCTCTCAATAGAGGACAGTAATTAAAGGCTGATTTCTCCTGCAGCCTCTCAGCAGGATTAAATATTTCATCACCTCCCAACCCAGCACACTAAATCGAAAGCTCTAAGGAATTGGGACACACCCACCAAGAGCAAAGGGGGATTTTCTAATGACACTGCAAGCACCTTATGATAAACTATAGGGTTAAAGAGCACATGCTGTATGCACACAGGGACACTTAATCACCCAGTACCAACCGCAGGGAACAATTGATCATCTCTGGGGCTGTTTGTACTGAGACTATACAGCTTAAGAGTACAGTCACTACAGTGCAGATTTTTTTTTTTTTATATTTGCCCATTTTCTAATAATGTGGGCAAAGGGAAACTGTTCAGGGTCATCGATGCTTTACATCCTGCCAGGCCAAGCCCACTGTCATTTTCATATGACATGGCACAATGAAATTAATTATTATATAAATACGAATGCTTCACAATGTTTGAGATGGTTGTTTGGGAAATAGACTTGTAAATTGGCAAACTCGTGAAGAGAGCAATGTACAAGTGCATGATTTTGTTTATAATCTTTAATTTATTCATATTAAATTCTAATCCATATAATCTGTGATTGGCACAGCTAGAAGCTGTTTCGTTGTACAAGGGAAATTGTTCCGTAAACATTATTGATATCTTGTAAAGGTGAGGGAAGGCCATGAGTTCCACTGCCCTGTGGAATTGTACTGTAAGAAAACTAAAGTTTTACATTTGTACCTCATTTATACCTGACTTTAACACACAGTCTGTATCTGGATATTGTAACAACAAGTGTAAATGGACCATTGAGGTTTTGGGTTCCTCAAGGTCTAACAAACATGTTGAATGCAATTCCTTCCTCATTTGCAGACAATGGCAAAGCATTGGTGCCTTACTGCCCCAGTTGTAGGTTCGTGGAATAATAGTGCGACGCTCGTGTGCTCGCGCTTGCACGTGCCTCCTGATGTGTGTGTGCTTGATACAAACAAAACATGGACCCACTCTTGAAAAATTGCCCAATTGCGCTACTTATGGAGAAAACTCGAGTGACTTTAATTAAAATATATATATATGTATTTTTTTTTTTATATATATATATATTTGTTCATTTATTTTTTTCATTTATAAACACATAAAATTTGTTAGAGCATGTCATAGTATTCAGTCATTCATACTTTTTTTCATGTATTCATTCAGGGATCAGTATTGCGCCATCTTCTATAATAATAACTTGTTGTTTGCATGACTCTTTTGGAAATGGAACACTAGTCCCCAATCATAGCTGGTTATTCTCCGTGGCAGCTGTAAACAGACTCTTTGTCACTCAGCAACTCAATAGATTTAACAGGTGGATGCGAGATGCATACTAACATGAACGTCTATAAGACAGTCAGTCTCCCCCTCAAGCTAAGTGACCGGCTCAGAGACAATGTCATCTCTGTCAGAGGCTCAGAGGGCTGCAGTTTTGATCTAAGCTAAACACAAGGCTCGGATGGAGAGGAAATTGAAAGAGCCGTTAACCTTTTCAGTTGTTGAATAATGAAAATGCAAAGAAAGTCAGGCCCAGTCCTGTGTCGCTGCTCGTTTATCTTGCACTGTATTTGTGAATCTGTTCAGTTAGATACAGAGAATTTTTAAATTCTTATTTGATCATTTCATAAAATAATTTGTTGATGTAAATGTAAATGAATGTCAGTATTCATTATTTTCTACTCCTCTACTCTTTAATGCATTTTAAACTTAACTTTGTTGTCAACAAAGTATTGTGATATTAGTGGTAAAAGAGTGATTGCTCTCCCTCTATCTTCTTGTATACAGTAGCACTGTTTAAATTAATAAATTCTAGCTTAAAGCTCGCAGCTTGTTTTCTGACACAGAAATCACAGAAGGGTCAAGTATTTATAATGTAGCCTGTGATGAGCACATTTACATGATCATGTACTATATTGTAATGCTTGGCTGTAAAACTTTTAAAAAGCAAATCTGAAATGGCTGGATATGCAATGGTGGTCATATGCAATCTCACGTCCAATAAAGAATATTTTCTAAAGACTTGGTGTTCCCTGAGATTTGGAGCGTTGCAACATGTATTTCTGTGCCATACATAAAGAGGCCATTTTTTACACTCCGTAATGCTAACAGGCAAAATATTTTTAAAGGGCCTGCATTGCCAACAGTGTGCTGCAAGCGCCCGTTTTGCCCGTTGGATTCTGTTGATGCTGTTTGTGTCTTGTGTTTGCAGTGCGTACCAGGTGGTGGTGGAGGAGGAACGTCCACGCAGAGCACGAGGAACAGCAGAAATCCTGCGCTGCTACCCAGTTCCCATCCACTTCCAGAACGCCACGCTCCTCAACTCCCAGTACTACTTCACTGCTCAGTTCCCTTCCGGCGGGATCCACTCGCCCCAGCCCTTCACTGTGGGCGACAACAAGACCTACAACGGCTACTGGAACGCCCCTCTGCTGCCTCAGAAAAGCTACAGCATCTATTACCAGGCTGTCAGCACAGCCAACGGGGTGCGTGTTTTTGAAGTTTTTATTTTATTTTATTCAATTTTAGTTACACGTTACACTAAAACAAAAATATGGCCAGTCAGTGTTCGCTTTATAACCTGTGGTGGAAAGCAACAAGATCATTTTACTTCATTACTGCTCGTAAAGGAACAATGAGTAGGAGCTATGTTCGGGGCGTCAACCTCTAGAAAAACAATGCAATGCAATATTCAGGTTTCCATTTTATAGAAATATTATATTAGAGAGTTACTTTATACTCATACTCTACAACATTTCGGAAGCAAATATTGTACTTTCGACTCCACGACATTTATTTGGCAATTGCTATTACGGTTTTACATTAAGAAACATATGACTAATTCAAAGTATAAAGTAGTTTCTCAATCAACTACAATATTTAAAAGCTGCATATGCGTTTGTTTCTCAGTTACAATAATCCTGTTATAAGATTCCTAATATACCTTCCATAATGAGTACTTTTACTTGTAATAAGGTATCTTAACATTGAGGTATTAATATTTGAGTAAAGTATCTGAATAAGTCTTCCCCTGCTTTTAACCAAAGAATAACAACAAAGATGATAAAGAGAGGCAAAAAATAACACTTTCACTAGATTACATGTTGTGTGTTGCGTGCCAGGTTGACAGTTTATTGTTTTACCGCATGTCTTACAGTTCTGTGCTAATAAGTATATACAGTAGCTCAGCAACTAAACAATTAGATAAGCACAGTCGAGAGAATGTTTAATTTGTGTACTTAATTTAATCGAACTCTAGCACTGACATCAGAAAAATATTCATGCAACTTAATAATGAATGTTTGTGTTGTTTCAAGTTTTTTTTTATGGAGTACTTACTGTAACTAACTGCCAAGTGAAACCTCGCCTCTCTTCTTAAATTATATGCATATCCACTTTAAAGTGTTGATGAAACAATGCTGGATATTATGGTGGGTTTAATGAGAATGAAAAGCAGACTGACATATTGATTGACTGGGCCACTGAAAGGGACTGAAGTGGCTGAGTACAGAAGTCCCTGACTCTACACAGTAACTGCTCACATAGGCAGACACATGCACGCAGCAGCACAATTGCGTTTGGCCTCTGATAGATGTGTCAGTACTCTAGTGGGATGTACCAACAACACTGTCTACATTCGTAATAGGCTACAGCAGGGTCAAGCGTGGAATGCAGAGCTCTATGCGGTGACATGCGCTCTCCCTCCATTACTCTGGCCCGGTTCCCCTGCCTTTTCCTATGGAGCATCATGTCAAAGGCCAGACAAGCCTTTGATCAACAGCGTTTAAGAGAGCCGGGCGTCCCAGCGGCATTTTAGTGTGGGAGGCAGGAAACAACAACGGGGTTACCGATCGTACAGGTCGCAGCCTCTGTCGTCAAGTTGCACTGGGCGAGGCCCTCCCTCCGAAGGGAGCCGTGGCAGACAGCTCAATGGCGACTTCAAGAGGCCCACCTATTGTGGTCTTGAATTAGAATCACCATAAAACAGCCTCCTTGAGAAACACCAGCACGTCTTTAAGGAGGCAATAGAAATAACATGTGCAGCAGGGCTGAATCCAATTAGCGAGTTTGCTCTTGAGAGTAGAGAATTGGCGGTCTGAAACTTTCCAGGACGAATCGGTGAGTGGTACGAATTGGCTGATAGTGCTCTTCCTTGCTCAAACTAAATGACAGAGTCCCTTGTTGACACAGCATGAAGCTCTGTCTTTGTGATTGACATTTCTGATGTTGTTTTTATATTCAATGTTTTGATTTACAGTGGCCAAATGCACTCTTTCATTAAGCCATCACTGTCAATGGATAGTACTGCAAGCTTTAATTAATGTCTAATGATGTTGGAGTGATTTGTTTGGGCCTTTTTAAAACTAAATAAGCACTTACAGAAGGTGAGTGCCATCCATACACCGATTTTATTTTATTTTTTCTATTCAAATCAAAATCAAATATAACTTCTTGTTATGTTGCCTGAAATGAAAGGACCATCTGACAGCTTAAAAGCTGCAGTAATGTGAAAGCACATGGAGCCAGGATCACATAAACATTGATATTTTCTTTCTTCTGTTCATCGTGCCTCTCGTGGCCTCTAAATGCTGTCTCTCCCATGTGTGCTCATTGCTCATTGGACAGCTTGGCTGGGTCAAACACAGGGACACAGCTCTCATGTCTTCTGTGTTGTATTACTCATTGCCTCCCCGTTCCTGTCTGTGTCCTTTTTCCTGTTCACCAGACCATTGTTGACAACAAACCTCTCTGCCAGCAGCGAGAGCAGTGTTTTTTTTTTTTTTTTTTTTTTTTTTTTTTTTTTTGAAGGCTGTTGTCAGAGCTCAAACTCCATTACATATTCAGAAAGGCTCCCTGACGTGTCATTTTGGAGCCCTGCATGCTGGGTTGGTGTCGCTTGTCACAGGGCTCTGGTTTCTCCACAGTGGCTGACCACCTTGTGCTGCAGGCTGCCGACAGATCGCTGTTGGCTGACAAATCAGCAGCTCAGCACCACTAATCTGTGCTGTAGGCCCTCTCGCCTAACTGCGTTTTGTGTCACAGTCATTGAGCTCAACAGATGATAGGGGACAGCGTGGAACTGGCCGAGCTGTTTTGTTGTAACCATGGGTTCTTAGATAGGTGTTGTTGCCGCTGCAAGTGTGTCATATTAAACTCTGATCCTCTTCTTTTCTTTCTGTTCTCTTCTCCCATTTATCTGTTTGTACAGGAGACCAAAATTGACTGTGTTCGTGTAGCCACCAAAGGTAGGAATAGATCAGATAGTGTGAATGACGATGTTTGCTATATGTAGCTCTTAACATCACTCGCATATGATGTCTGAGTACTAACACAATTTACATGAAAATAATATGACAAATTACATCTTTATTACATCAATCTTCTATAACATCAATCTTACTTAATTTGGTTTGTTAGCTTTAACGTGTTACACTACAGCTTATTGGGGCCATTGTAGGTATAAAACCCAAAAATTACGGAGCCTGGGGAGTTGGGTAATATTCTCTGTAGTCTCAGGGATTAAAGATTAAAGATTAAAGTTGCATATTTGCAGAAATCTGGAGGTTATCTGCGTAAATTGACTAACTGACGAAATTTAGGACTTCTACATTTTTTTTCTTTTTACCTGTTATGGCTCTAATACGCTGTAGTAGTTACTCTTCGTAGATGTCTTTTGAAAGACAACAATGTGTGGTCTGGTCTTCACATCAATACATTTATCAAGAAAAAGTGTTGTCCACGACTGGGAGGCAGCCTGTGTGCCCATTGAGGTCTGTGGGTACTTAGCTATGCTGCCTGTATGTCCTGCTTCACACATTAAAGCTGATGAAGTCTAGGCACCATTGATCCGGGAGCAGAATTGATAAGGCCAGAGGGAGTCCTGGTCACACTCCGTTCTGGGCCATGGGAGGTCCTGTCACATGCTCCAACAATCTTATATTTTGCAGCTCCACTATCGATTTTGTGTGGATTTCCAGATATCTCCATCTACATGGCTCAATAGGCTGAGGTAAAATAGCACGCATTAAAAATAGAAGGATCATATAAGCAATTTCTCACCTGAAGGGATACATTTTAATGCACTGCATTTTGCTCACAAAGATATGGACTTGCGTGAAATGATTGCTGTTGCTAACTTGACTAAACAAATTGGGAAAATCTTTCTAATACTGTAATGGGTGTCTTTCTCTGCCTCAATGTTGCATGATGATGGTAACTGTTGGTGTGCCTGTTTTCAGCTTCAGTGTGGCCTGTCTCTCTCTCTCTGTCTCTCTCTCTCTCTCTCTCTCTCTGTCTCTCTCTCTCTCTCTCTCTGTCTCTCTCACTCTCTGTCTCTGTCTCTGTCTCTCTCTGTCTCTCTCTCTGTCTCTCTCTCTGTCTCTCTCTGTCTCTCTCTCTGTCTCTCTCTCTCTCTCTCTGTCTCTCTCTACTGCATGCAATCCTGGATCCACTGACTCTACTCAGCCGCCATACTCGTGACTCAGCTCACAACCCCCTACATCCGCATCGCCCCAGCGGCCGGTGACAACCAACTAACAGGTCAGACCTGCAGCTTTCTGCATATTCTCTGACCATCTCAGTTATTCTGTCCACAACAGGGTTTACCCACTATAACTTTAATGTGGCGACGATAATGACGATTCCCTCCACAGGAAAACAAACAAGTGGCATATTGCATGCGTGTGGTTGTGTTTATTTTCCTTCTACTTGCATAGAATTGTGATTAAATCAAAGACATTGTCTTTTACCTTCATCCTCTCAGCATTACTGGACATGAAAGACCGGCTTGAGGTGCGATTGTCATTTGATGTATCAGTGTTGGAGATTTTTGACAGGAGTTAATCCCCTTTCATGAATATTTCTCATTATTTTTCGGAGATTAAGTGTTGGTAGGTATTGGTTGCTGCAGTTGCGACAACTGTGAACACACAAAAGGATGCTGAAGTGCTCATCCTAAAGATCTGGAGAGTTTTCAAGAGTGTAGCGTCTGACTATTAAAATTCTGCTCAGTTTCTGCTTGTTGTGTGTAAGAGCCTCGAATTCTCTCAGGCTAGAATGGAAGAATATTGACTTGTAGCGGCGGACATACAGCACTCACAGCTCAAATGGGGATTTGTCACTGACAGCATTTCTGTAAGATTAGCCTGTAACAGTATATTGGCACATGGTCTGCTCCATTCGTCCAGACATAATTGTTAATATGTCACCAGTCTGGAAATCCTCCACAGCTTCGCCTTAAAAACGTATATCTAAATAAAGGCCTGGCTGTTGATAACAACACACCACAGCAAGAACAATATGTCACAACCAGCCTGGGATAGATATTTACCTTTTTTGATAGCGAGAAAATGGCAATGCTGAGGAGAGTAGGACGCTCGCTCTAGCAGATTGGTCTGACATAACAATTTATCATTCTAAATTTACCCCTGGTGACAAGGAATAATGGTGTTGTTCAGGTGGACAGTTGTCATTCCAGTAACATTGCTTTCCTGCTAGTGCTTCTTATCACTTCCCAGGGAGCATATGCTGTTAAAACAAGACGCCTCCCCCTTCCCCCCTCTCTCTTTGTGTCTCTTGTTGTTGGCTATCTCCTCCACAAGCCGATATTTAATGTTTTGGTTATTTCAGGCTTTTTTATCTTCTTGGGTATTATCTTTTCCGCCCTGCATCCTACATTTTTTACAGCCCAGCAGCCATTTGCCCCAAACATGATTAACCAAGGGTAAAGATGGTTCACACTTATCTCTCCCAGTGCAGCTTGATCCACACAGGGCTGATGTCCACTAAGGACGGAGCTAAAGGTGGAGTTTTAGGGAGCAACTTACTTTCGTAATATACAATACTCTGATAATAAATGTGTATTGATATTAATGGTCCACAGAATGCCACTGAATACCAGTGTATTGATTAATCAACCTCCGTCCTCCACATAGTCAAATCAATGAGAGGCAAAACTAAAAGTATGGATGTGCACTGTAGAACAATAGCAAAAGGGTCATTAGATCTGTTCCACAGTCTGCCTGATGAATTGCTCTTTCTTTGTTTGATCTCAATGCATTGTGATGTTTTTCAGGAGCAGCCACTCACAAACCTGACGCGGTGGAGCCAGAGAAACAAACGGACCACACGGTGAAGATTGCTGGGGTCATCGCTGGCATCCTCCTCTTCGTCATCATCTTTTTAGGAGTGGTACTCCTCATGAAGAAAAGGTAAGCTTTCTTTCTTACTCGTTGAAATACTACTTTGTGGAAGAGGTTGAACTTACTTGCAGACGACTCACAAATAAGTAGTTTCGGTTTCATCATTTTGTATATTTCTCCCCCAAACTGCAGTATTGTCAGCGTCATACTAAATAATTAATTTGATTATGTTGATACGCCCCATTAGGGCTGTTTACAGCCATGAGATATAGTGTGCCATGAAAAATTAATCCGTTTCCACGGCACCCTCAAACAAATGCGCAGCGCTTCAATGACATTGGAATGGGAATAGGAAAACAGTTTTTGAGGCCTGTGGTACAGAGGGAGGCGGGGAGGAGATAAGAAAGAAAATATGATGAAAGGCTCAGAAGAAAAGAGGATGACCATATAGCTGAAGGCTGAGTTTACATTAGCCCTGGACCCCATACTGGAGAGGTCCTCTGTACATATACCAAGAATCAAGGGAGCTAAAGCTCAGAAAATATCAACCCCCTTTTGTCCACAGCAAGGCTTGAAATAATACAATGTCAGTTCCTGCAGAGCTTTCTTCTTGATTGTAAAAAAAAAAAAAAAAAGAAATCCCAGTAAAACTTAATATGCATTAGCTTTACTTAATTGTTTGCTCTAAATTAAAGCATACAGGTCAGTTTAGTAGATGGAGCTGAGGGAGGAGGCATAGTTGTGTACTAATATAATCACTAGGATCCATGTTTATTTTTGACAGTAAGATTAGATTCTTGATTTTTCTTTTTACTGCACAGTAAAAACTGTACTGTAGCACAGCGATCAGTGGGTGGGTGTGAAAATCAGCACTCAGTAATGGAATTGTTTTCAATTAGCCTTAATCAAACCAGAGATGGAGATGACTTCATTGGTTGAATTTTGTGTAATTTACTGTTACCAATGGGGAATTGAGTTGTGTTTAGACATTCAAAGCACTCATTTAGTTACAACCTTGGAGGTCAGATATGGTAATTTTTACAGGGGTATAAAATGATGTGTTCATAAAAGGGGTATTTTAGTCACAACGTGGTTGTCTCTGATTTATCAGTATATGCTGTAGACCAGCTCAATATCAATATAATTAGAAAGTTTCAACTATATTGTACTGAGCTCTCCCCCACCTCCCCTTGCAAAGCATGACATGACTCCAAGCGATCACCTTTGCCCTCATGATCACTAGTTTACCTCCACATATGCCACCATATCTGATTTTGTTCATTTCTACTCTTTTTTCAAACATTAATATATTTTTACTTTTTCTTTCCTTTTCATTCCATCCCCTCCCTCCTCCACTGCTTTAATCCTACCACCACCCCACTCGGCAGAAGAACCTATCACTCCTACACTTACTACCTGTAAGTAACCACTTTGTGTAATGTTAGTGCCATGCTTCTCACCCACACACTGTTTCCCATGCATGCAAAGAGCCATGTCATCCTCCTCCTGCTCAGAGCTATTACACAGGCCCAACTGTAATCTCTGCTGGAGGAAACGGAGGACGCCACTCCAATGCATCTCCACATGATGAGCACATCATACTGTATGTCACATTGGCACGACTTCTGACGAAAGCACGAAAGCTACACCCCCACGACATAAACCTGCCACTGAAATGTTAGTGCAAACATTATTTCTGCTTGACTTTTAAGGAGTTTGTTTATCAAATGATGAACTAAACTGCCTTAATGATTGTACGGCTGCCAAACGCATCTTGTGAAAGAAAAAAAAAAAAATCAATGCAGGAGCTACTGCATTTTTACTGAGTGTGAATTTTTCATTCGCCTCCAATGATTTCATCTCTGTTGACTTGTCAAAGCTAGATTTTTTTTGAAGTGCCTATCACAGTGAATCTATGCCTTAGTTGTGCCCAGAACCTCAATGAGCTAGTCCAAATAGTTCACATTTATCTATACACTCTGCAAAATGCACTCAATAGCTATGTTGGATTGACCATATTTATTGTTGTTACACTGAAAATGAAAGCATGAGCTAACATGTTGATCTTATCAATTTGGCTCCATATGCATGTGATAATTTCTAGTCTTTCTCTACCCCTACTCCATACTCTCATTCTGTCATCAAACCATCTCGTGCTTTTCTTCCCTTTTTGCCAGCATGTTTTTTTTTTAGCTATTGCACATCCATCCCATTGATTCTATGGTGATGGTGGAGTTGTGTCTTAAGCTGACAAGGCGTTTGCTTCACTGTTGAACAAGCTGATGTGATCACAGAATACCCTCCCTTCTATTTAGATGTCTCCAACATCATAAAACAAGAGCCGTAGTGCTGCTGCATTCGCTCTTAATAGAACCGATAATTCCAAGTCACACCTCTGAATGGTAAAGAAGCTTATTCTGCAGCTCTGCCGTCACTGCTATAGCTCACAGGCTCCCTCTGTGTGCTCTTTGTGATGGATGCCGACTAATCTGTCTTGAGATGGCTGTGATCAGAGGAGAGAATGGAGGCTGCCTCACATCAAAGAACATCTCAGAATGCACCTGGAGATAATACGACTCTGAATACCCTGCGTGTCACTCATATTAGATCACAGCTGACTTGGATAGTAGGCCCCTATGACTTGGAGGAGTGGTGTCATCAAAGCTGAGCACACACATTGACCGAGCTAAGCAAGTTGTCAGTGAAACAATCAAAGTATCAGTTTTGTAATTTTCAAGTGTTACATTCAAATCGTTTTCTTGGATAATTGGTGATTTGCATAAAGATGAAAGTCTACAACTAAAAGTTAGTGAATTATTAGGGATCTAATAGATAATTTTCAGACGTGTTTTGGTGATGACTTAGAAAATGATTCTTCCAATTTGAAGGACACAACGCCTTAAAGAAGGTTTTTTTTTAAGGCGTATTTGCTTTGATTGACAGGTTGTAGGTTAGCCAATTTGATATTCTGGCTCCAAACACTTAACAGGATGTGTTTGAGTAGTTAAGACAAATTGCGTACCTTTCGAAAAATGACTGTGTGTGTGACTTCAACAGCATCAGGTCCACGTTTTTCTACGGTCTCATGTGTCAAAATAAATTGGGGGGTTTTACTGTTTAGATTTAAAAAGAAGGGAAAAAGAAGGGTGCGAATGTTGAGACTCCTGTCTAAAGTTGACAAGTTAACAACATAATATACAGTTGGATAAGGAGTAATGATTCCCATTTGGAAATGTGCCATGACAGCAGCAAATACTAAAAGATAATAAAACAGAGAACTTAGAGAATGTGGGAATAAATAAATTAAAAGAACTCCTCAGATTCTTGAATCTCTGTAACAAGTGATATTGTCCTCTGCCCAACTTCTATAATGGAAAATCTAAACTGCAACATTTTGACATGCAAGATGCCCATTTAAACCATTTATTTACGAATGGCTAAGGTGTAATACATTATTTCAAAGGGTGAAATTCACTTAACAACAAATTAAATTAAGATTTAATAGATGTTTATTTACCTGTCCTCTAATGTTGTTTGTTGTAGCTGTATGAATGTATGGCAGTGTTTCTCAAATGGTGGTTCTAGTACCCCCAGGGTTACTTTGGAGTACTGAAGGAGGTACATGAGATGTTTTTATTTTTTATGTTAATTTAAGAATCATAATTCCTAAAAATAATTAGAATATAATAAGTTCAATAAAAAATATGAATATAAGCTCAATAAACCACATTTTACATTGAATATTTCTATTTTCATTGCAATCATTATTTAGTGAGCAAGGATATACTATATATACTATAGGATATACTTCCCCCCTCCTCCTCCTATCTTTCCATCTTCTCTTCATATCTGTCTCTTGTGTCAGTCATTGGTAGGCACGAGGAAGCAATTCAAGTTAGAGGAGCATAGAACCATGTTAGCTAATTGGAAAGATGATTTGCACCTTGCGGTGTTGAGGCAGGAGCTCATGGTGTTGCGTTTAACCACAGATTTGCTCTGTAAGACAGGTGTTTAGTCCTTTTACCCCTAACGTTACTACTCTTATGGTATTTAAGCTCGGCTCATAAACAAATATAACTAATATGTTGCATGAACCCAAAGTTTATATTAACAAATCAATTATAGACTGCTTTCTTAACATACTCTCCTCTGGAGCGTTCATCTGCGGTTCTGATGACAGCCTTCTTGCCAGCCATGAGATTACAACACCTCTATGATTGATGAACCCCATTAATGCTCTCATGCATTCATCAAAGTCTTTTAAAGGCATGAGAACATCCTGCGGTTGCCAAAATATGCACTTTCGGTACTTTGCCAGAGGTGGCTGCGGGGGATAGCTCCCAACACATAACATCAGTCAGAGCGCTCATTATGGATGCAGTTACATGTGGGATCAAATATATGACCGTCCTTTAATCAGGTGGCCATACAGGCAGCTGTGACTGCTGGTGGGGACAAGAGAGAGATCAATGGCAGAGGGCAAGGTTTTCGATTGGGTCTTTATTCCCACGAGTGTTGGATTCATCCATCAAGTAGCAGGAATGTTAAATACAAGCATACTTATTGTAACACTTTGTGACTGATATGTCAAGCTTGTCTAGTGCTCCTCAAACCACAGGTATGTGATTTGACTGTGAAGATATCGTCTCTCATCATGTAAGATAATACTAAACTAATCCCTCAGTGGAAAACATATTCAACTTTAAGATTTAACTAGAAAGTAACAAATGTGGAAATAATTGTATTACACTGTAAGACATGGAAGATGGTGGTTTGACCTTTCAGTAGGCACTGTACTAATGTGGCTACAAGTGAACTGAATCTAGACACGTATCTGTTTCCTGTAGTAACAAACAAATGTTGGCCTTTGGCGTTCCATCAACAACTTCACTGGTTTGGTTCACTCTCCCTGCTCTTACAGCATAGTGTCCAGTGACAGCAGGCAGCAGTTTTCGTCAAAAAGCTTTAGAACCTCAATAACAGTTTTTTTTGGCCAATTGGGGGCAGTGGAAACAAGTTGTTAATGCAACATCTGCATTTCATCGCCTTTATAAGTTGATATGGCCAACATCCAGCAGACGTGTTTCTGGCTAAAACCGGGGATGGAGCTCTGCTGAGACCCAAGGCCATGGTAGTTCTCCGACACGCTCGTGAAAACTGCGCTAGCATGAGCCGCAGAGTGCAAAGCCGTGGTAATGCTAGCCACCGTCTGAGTCTGTTGCCCCTCTGAGCAAGGCCTGAAAGATACAACGGTGTCACCACGGTTACACTCAGCGGCTCACGTTACCACGGTTTTGGAAAGTGAGGAGTGAGTGGAGGGGTATCCAGTGTAGTTGCAGTCTGAAACCACACTGAATGCTGTTTGACTTTTTTCTACCCTGACACAGCAGAGGGAGTTTAATTACATAAAAAAATAATTATAAAAATGTGATATGTTTGCACAAAATATCTACTCATGAATCTAGTCTATAAATATTGGTGTTATGCTTGATGTTCATCCTGTTTTATTATTATAAAAAAAAAATCTTCCATTCAGGACAGACCAGTTCCATTTCCATCTGGCAGGTGGTCACTTATCATAACTCCCTGATGTTATGATGAGTGCATACATTTAATTGAGTGGCCCTGTTGGTAAACAAATGTGTATGCCACTTTCCATACTGTAATTCATCAAAAAATGTTCAATGATATATCAAGAAGAGAAAAGAATTGCTTAAAATGTTTCAATTTTACTGAAAACACACACAGTCATACAAATCATCATTCATGGGAGGCCTACTAAGCGCACCATGTTTAACACAATGTGCTCAGGGCAAATACCTTCATTAAACCTTACAAGCCGAACATGCAGCAAGAATCACATTAATTGCTACAAGCCTTGCAGATTTTTGCACCTACGAGCTCTGAATGTTGATGAGGAAGGGGAAAGAGGAAGAGCAGCAGGACGAAGGGGATGTCATGCATGGAATGATGAAGTTTCAGTGCATACATTTTAACATGAGTCATTTACAAAGCATCTGTCTGTCACAGTTTGGCACTATACTTTACAAAGTTGCTCTTGTCAGCTACTTACTCAACTACATGCAACATGTATTGGAATAATACAGACGGTGCCGTTGCGATAGAGGGAGAAATCCGATTTGCAACTTTGAGTATTGAGCCTAAATGTTTATTCTTGAGAAAATAAGATGCAGTTGAAAGCTCGCACACACTATTTTTTTTCTTTTACAAATGTTATGCAGTTTGAATAATGAAATCTAATTTGGCAAGCTTTTAAAAGACATTTGAGTGACAATTGTAAGTGACAAATAAACAGTAACTAAGTATATTTTGTCAATAAAATAATTATACTTTTATTAAGATAGCCATAATGTAGTAACAAGGTGAACAGATCAAGTTCTTACACTGTCAAAATAAGAATTTTAAATGGTAATTTTACTGATACTAAATGTTCCGAATAAATTGTTGCAAAATGTTACAGGTCAAGGATTTTTCTTTCACAACATACCAACATTTTTGAGAATGTAATCATTGTTGCTCTGCCAACAAAGGGAGGGTAAACTCGGATTACAACACACATAATCTCTATAAACAGATGCTTGTCATCTGCGGCATCTGAAGGCAACAGGACAAGCTTTTGGCATCGGAAGAGTTCTGGTTTCCAATTGTAGCCCGAGGAGTATTAATGAATTACGTTTGAACAGTCTTAGGTTACATGCAGGTAAACCGTCCGTATGGAGAGCGAAAGAGGAGGAACACATTGGCCTACACACAATCTTGTAACACACTGGCTATCGTCTGACGATGATTTAGCGTTTTATTGGTTTTAATTTAGCTTGTAAACGGTCTACTTGTGAAACAATCCTGTCGTACACGTCATCTCTCAACTCCAATTCCAGTCTTGCGTCTCAAGTTGCTATTCGTACTGTAAACAATGACCAGCACACAGAAAAGGAAGACTTGGCCCGGATATCCACTCGCTACATCGGAAAAATACAGCCCCTCGCCCCCAGAGGCTTATCTGTCGTCAGAAACAGCTCATGTAGCGATTACTCCACTATAACTTTAAATAGCAAATAGTTGTTAAATATGGTAAAGAGAACCTTTAAAATCCTAAATAATATAAACCCTGCCTCCACATATATTTAATATGTTCAAAGTTCTTTTATATTAATACAGTTGTTTTTATTGTGCTCCTTCGGTGCTATTTGTGTGTTCAACTAAATTATTTCTTTGGATGGATGAAAAGCTAAAAAATGCATTTGAAAATGAAGCGTTATGAAGGACAATATTCATTTTATTGAAGACAAAAATAACACTGTTTTAATGAATTGATGAAGCAATCAACTGAGCAGATAAACAAGTATTGTGCCTCCCTGAATAGAGTCTGCATTCAAAAAATCTGTTTCTATCAGTTTTTTGTACTAAAGTAGATAATTAGATGGAGGAATGGATATAGGATGGACGACCTCATGGAAGAATGTGTTAAAGATGGAGAGAAGTTTGAAATGAGACACAGTGCAAACAAACTACTGAAATGCCCCCACTGGGTGAATCAAAGACGCTTCTGTTGCCCCTCCCAGCTGCGTGTCAGTCATCTAACACGCACACACACACACCCATGCACTGCGGATGTGTGTGGATCGTCTAATGAAGCCTTCTTTGTCCCAATGTCACAAGGTTTAGGCGGCTCTCGCGCCGAAATGAGGCCCACCATGCTGAGCTTGAGGTTTTGAAGCTCTTGTTTTAGAAGTTGCCGCAGCATCACCTCCCACAGAACAGAGTCTTTGGCAAACACGCACAGACATACAATTCACGCAGCTTCCTTTTTGTCGTAGCTAAACTCGTGGAGTTAGGAGCTCTGCTCACTTAGATCCTAGATGTGTCATACCTGTCATGTACAGAACTGCAGACAATCCCTCTAATGAGAGTTGCCTAATATAGTCACCTGGAGTGTTTGCTCAGTCTTTACTTCCCCAAACACCTCTGCCATCTGTCTGTCTCTTCCCCTTCAAATGCACATTCACTGCTGTTCAAAGAAATTTCCGAGTTTATTGTTGGGCATGCCTGCAAGCAGTCAGTCCTATACATTTTTTGTTTGGGATCTCTCGCATGTAGCTTCGTGCTAACTACCAGGGGATATGATAAATGGTCACATTCATCAAGATGCACAAACAGTTCAATGTACACTTCCTCGTACTATCTCTGTCAGCACATCAGACCCGGTAATATAGTCATCTATCATTAAATTTCCCCCTCTTACAAATGAGGAGAGAATAGCATGCCAATTAATCTTCATCTAACACCCACGGTGCCTTGCAAACATCCCAGTATTGCTGGTGCTTTCCTCATTTTGGCACTGGTGTCTTTGCATCCTCGTTTATCTCCAACGCTTGTTTTTCCGCTTTTACACAGGCCAGGAAAGTGGAAATCCAAGTCCTAACAGAGACAGAAATAAGAACAGAGATACAGTATTAAAACCTAGGATTATAGTGGTTCTTAATAGTCTTCCCCATGAGTGCACACAGTGCCGAATCATTCTTAATATTGCCTGGGGTACATACAGCTTCCCCTCCCCTCCTCACTCCTCCCTATTACAATATGAAGCTATAACGTAAAACAAGAGACAAGATTTCCATATTGTTCCCCACTCTAATTGCAGATTAAAGACAAAAAGTGAGTCCGGCAGATGAAAATGTCACTACTTTGTCACTTTGCCTTCTGAAGAACGGATCCACTATTAGCCTCACGTCGCGGCCTTCAGAGCAAATGACTGTTTGAAGGCAGCGGGGGCCTGTTGCCATATGGCACCAGACAGCGTCAAAATTGAATAAACAGAGGAGATTTGCGAAAACAAAGCAGCAGGAGTGCATCATTAGACCGCAGTTGTCCGTGAGAGAGACGGCAATTCAAATAGGGAGAGGGGTCACACAGAGAGTAACAAAGTGCGAGGATCAGTGTGAAGACTGCCATAGTTAATTCTTACACCGCTCGCTCCCCTCCAGCTACGGAGCAGCGGCAGACATCAGATATGGCTATAGCTTACAGTATGTTCTCGCTCAAGCTGTTTGCCGTTTTTCTGTTGCGAAACTACTGTGGACATTTTGTAGGTTTAACTGCTGTGTGATGCATTATCTATCACCGTGGGGACCTTTTCTGATGCAAGTGGCTCCTATCTCTGGGTGGTCCGGGTCAGCTTCCCAGTCAGGGTCTTACTTAGGACACTTCTGCAGAGTCGGAGGTTGGAATAATAGAAGGAAACTGTTTTGAACTAAAATCTCAAGGTTTTCAAATCTTTGAGTTTTCTAATTTGCTGCATATATATTTAGTGATTTGCAGCAGTTGAACTGTTGCTGAAGCTAATGTTTTCCTGAGTCCAACTTGTTTCAAAGGGCAACTATGCCCATTTTCAAAATGCTGCATGTTATTCCTATTGTCTTAGACAGTCCAAGCAAATTAATGAACATGAACAACTCTCTCTCAAAACAAAAACAAAAACTCAACATCACTGAGAGCACCCAGGGGAATGTTCTGAACTCTATAAAAACTGAGAACACTATAATAGAATAAAGCTCATTTAGATATGAAAAAGCTAATATTCTGGGGGAATGTTTGCTTTTTCTAGGGGTCCATAAAATCGGTCTCCCAGTAGTTGTCTATGGAGCAGCTCCAGATTTTATACTTGATGACCTCACAAGTTTGAGATGCATGTCTCTGTTTTCTGGCTTTGAGAGAGAGTAGCTCATATTCACAAATACTGCTTGAACTTTCCTAAGTCATGGAGATAACATTGGAATTCTTAAATCAGGTGGTGTTCCCCTTTAAGTTGATATGATATATTTAGTCCACCTCATCCATACACAATGTTAGATACTTGAAAACACACACACACACACAAGATCAATGAAAAGATTCTGTGTACATGAATGTTTTCATACAGCGACTAAAACAGCCCATAGTGTTAATCAGTCTAATGTCCATAGGGAGGCTGCTCCAGAGCCTGGGGCCACAACAACAGTAGCTCATAACCCTTGGGTGTGTGTTTTGACCAGGGACAAACAGCGGGCCTGGTCCCAAGACCTTAAAGTCTCACATGATGCATAAGGGGTTAACAGTTCATGAATATAGACATTGTGGACAGCTTTATAGGTGATATGTCAAATCTGGAATCAGTCAGCAAAGGCAAGCTAGGACAGGTGAGGTGTGAGCTTGGCAGCTGCATGTGTGTTTGTTTGTGTGTGTGTTTCTTTTTCTGTGTGTTCTCTCCGTACACAATGCTTTCATGGTGTTTGATCAGGAACAGATTGCTCGAAGGTTCCAGCATATCAACTTAAAGTAGGTCAATAAAAGCAGGTTGACTGTTTCAGTTCACCATTCACAACTCTCATTCTTCCGCCCCCAAATACTATAACTAATTTTAAATCATCAGGGCCCCTGATGTATTTGGGTTAGGGTGTCACACATTGCCACATTCTCAAGGATTTATATTGCACTCCTTGAAAAAGCATCTGGAGTCTAATAAAGCCTAATAGGACCACAACCCAGGGCACATTAGCTCAGCCATCTCATTACATCTATGACTCATTGCTGCCATTATCATATCAGATCAATTCAAGTACAGTCATTGTTGCTTTATTCTGATTGTCAGTTTTTATTTCTTCCCCCTGTAAAGGAAATTGGCCAAGAAGCGTAAGGAGACACTGAACAGCACCCGCCAGGAGATGACAGTGATGGTCAACTCCATGGACAAAAGCTACACGGAGCAGGGAACCAACTGTGACGAGGCGCTGTCCTTCATGGACACACACAACCACACGCTGAACACCCGCAGCGAGTGCGCACTCACACTCAACGGCCGCAGCGAGTGCGCGCTCACGCTCAACGGCCGCAGCGAATGCGCGCTCACGCTCAACGGCCGCAGCGAGTGTGCGCTCACACTCAACGGCCGCAGCGAGGGTGCACTCACACTCAACGGCCGAGGTAAGACGGCCCTGCATCAGCCTACCTGCCTTTTTACGGTCACACACACCGAGCATGGTGGAAGCAATTTATTTGGTTTGGTCAGGTGAGAAATAATTCCGACTTGACTGCACAGGAAGTAATTACACTGGGACAACCTAAACATGTGAGTCTTGGTACTCTTCCAAGTGAACTGGGGATTTAGGCACATGTTCAGGGGAAAAAATGTATTAAATCCTTATTTGCAGTGTGAAATATCTGTCTTTGCTTTTAAATCAGGACTGGAATCTTATTTCCTTTGACTCTTGCTACAAAAGAAATCTCATAATTGTGGAACAATAGGTGTCAAAACTCTGTATCAGACCGTATTACTTTTTATTTTTACCATGATAAAGGTATCTCTCCCCATTTGTAATTTACCACATCCAGTTTATAAATTAGTGTTAAATGGCTTTTTTTCTCAATGCCTTTGTTTTTTGTTTTTGCCTTGTTCAAACCAAGACTTTATTCAGCCAGTAAAAATTATTTGACAGTAATTTTGTAGCTTTTGAAAATCTACCCTTATTAAGAGTGTTATCGGTAACCAATAGGGAACCATCTTCTTCATAACAGTTGAATATAATTCACTTTCATATGACAAAAAAGACTATGATATGATTTTGAGAAAGATCTTGATCTTGTTCTGTTTTTTCTTCTCGTGCCCTCAGGGGTTGGTTGTACCCTTTTTACATATTCCCTTTTTAAATTTCTTTAGTTTCTCTAATTATTTTTGTTAAATAAACTAAAAGTAAACTAAAATCAGCAATATTAATAATTTATTTTTAGGAAGTTGCTGATACCAGCACTATACTATAGTTGTATTGCTGTGTTAATAGCCTGTAGGAAGTATTGTATCGTTATCAATAATCAAGGCATCTTAAATTCCCAAACCTGACCTCAAAGCTTACCAGTAACCAAGAACACTCTGAGAAGTATGTTGCGAGGTCCTAAACTCAGCACCCTGTTGTTTCCTATTCAAGAAGGAAAAACACAACACATATTTGATGGTCTCTGTTACCATAGCCTATTCATTTTCTCTGTCCCAGGTTAAAGTTAATACTTTGTTGATCGACAGCTCAGCTGTCTGCACCCAGGGCTTGACCTGGTATAATCCCAGTCAAAACCATCAGATTAAAACTCCCCAGCAGCTTCTGTCTCCACACCCCTGCAGGGGATGAGCCCCAAAGATGCTCTGACCTTGATTAACTGTCTGTTAGCATGGATGTTCAAATCTGGCCCTCTGTCTGCCAGCACAAATGATTTAAATGCATTACTTTTGACTGTGCTTATCAGTGCAATGCCTTCAATACTGTGCCTAAGCCCTCTCACGCTCCCCATGACCTTACATGGCTGTCAATCGTGACATTTGGGCTCAAAACACCAGGGCTGACAGATTATAGTCCTGAACATACTGCACTGATAACCCAAACCCCGTTAGCATGGTAGTTGGTTCTGTTTATACTGCATGAGGAGTCCTTACTCTGTTAAGAGAGAAGATGACAATACTTCAATAGTAGTTTTGGTTATAAACTTAGTACATTTACTCAAGTGTTTAGTTTTTATATATTTCAACTGTACTTGAGCATTTTCATTTTATGCTACTTTATATTTACACTCTGCCACATTTTAGAGGGAAATACTGCACTTTTTTTGTTCCGCTGCATTTATTTCAGCTAAAGTTCCTATGCATGTCAAGTCTGTTATTACAATCATATGATCGTCTTGTAAAATATGTTCTATATATGCTTCAAATATATATCTAGCCATGCACAATTAGTGCAACATTAGTTGAGTTTGCTGAGGTCTCTGAGATTTCTGCTGCCACCAACATACAATGAAGGTCAATGTAATTTTGTTTGTAAGCCAGAGAAGGACATTTATCATGGTGTAAGTGAGAAAACGTGATGAAAATGTTATGGTGTATTTTTTTACCAGTGCTGTGTATTGGCAAGAACCTGGCTCAACAATACGTTCCATGCTACAGGAGTTACCGTTCAATATGTTGCACTATATTGTGATACTGTAAGCAAGCCGATATATTAAAAGATTTTTTTTAATAACATTTTAGGAAAACTGTCATAGTATTAAGAACACACCACTGTTTGCATTAAAGAAGAAAAAAAAGCTATTTTTTTAATGAAATCTCAACAGTGTGATGTGCATCTGATTTTAACACAGTCCAAGAAACATCCAACATTATATAGTACTACTATTAGTGCAATCTGAGCCACTGTCTGCCAATAATCTTTGCATGTAAACTATTAATTACAAACTGACAGTGTTTTTGAGAATAGATACAGTATCATGAAATATGATAATACATTATTTACATTGTGGTATTGCTATTTCTCCTAAATTAAAGTTTTGCTTACTAAATCCACCACTAATGCTAGACTATTGATTGCCTTGTGTTCTGTTTGTTTTTTCATCGCTAGCTGGATCGTCACCCTCTTCCTTCACGCTTCCTAAAGCCAACACTCTCAGTACGTCCATCCCCACCAACGCCTACTACCCAGGTAAACACACACTGTATTTCCTCACACTAATCCTGTTGGTCAACAGAGCCGTGTTTACTATAGAAGCAGTGATGTAGAGTGAAACCAGAAGGTCTGATATGCAGACGTCATGAAACCTTGTGTTGGGATGAGTTAATAAGAGACAACATTTCCAAACCAGTAATAATTAGTTTTATGTTCATGGTAAGACCTATTTTTATGTAAATGACATACTAATAAAGTAATGGGTGGTATGAATGAATTCAAGTGCTTTAAAAATTAGAAAACAATTTCACAAATGAGAAGGTAGATAGATTGACTTTAGATGGGTTTACACCCTGCTACATCTCTGGCTGTAACAGAAAGTGTTTTATATCACTTTGCCAAGATGAAATTCAGCTGTTCAATCATGACTTTAATTTCTCCAAATAATATGCTTAATTGTATGTCTTATGTAATCAGATCATAGCTCATTGATTAGATGAAGTAAAGGGCAGCTAGATTTATAATCAACTAAATGTACTGTATAATTAGCTTTTCTGGGAAATATGATACATCTTGGCAAGAAACCAAACTGTCTGTTATTTTTGTGGATTTATCTTGGCTTCTTTTATTTACTGCAATTCTCTTTCCTCCTCCAACTTCTGCACTTGTTGGGGGTATGAGCAGATCCCTTTGTTCCAACTGCTATCTTAGGTGAGACACATTTTCTTTTCCCATTGCTGTTGATTATTTACTCTTACTTATACGTTGAAGAAAATGACAGTGCATTACATTTATAAGATGGCTGTTTTGAAGACTTAACTGTGAGGACCAAAAAAAAAAGCAAAGATTTTGTTTTTTTCTTCCATTTTTGGTTTGGTTGGCTCTTTTACTAAAGATGGCTTCCTCACCTTCATACCTGCCTGCTGCTTCTCCCCCCCCCCTTCCCTCCCCCCTTCCCTCTTCCTCATCCTTCCCCTCCTCTTCCTCACCCTCCTTGTCAAACGAGGGGCTCTCCTGTGCTGAGGCTGGCTTCACTCCATCCCATCCGCATTGCGTGTCGTGCGTGTGATGTCACATACATGTTTGACCTCTCATATGCATGGACAGACATGTGGACTGGATGTGGAGGAGGGTCTAAGGGGGGCAGTGTGGGGTGGGCGGGGCAGTTTGCCCCAGCGCCAAGGCTACAGTGTGCTGAAGGCATAGCAGCTGCACTGAGACACAAACAGAAATTAAACGGTGTGAGAGGGGAAACAGAAAACCGCTCTCCCTCACCAAAAATCTCAAAAACGGGATGCGTTCGGTCTGAACATCTAAAGTCTTGCATTAGCTGTAATGCCTCCCTTCCCTCCCCTCTCTCCTCACTACGCATTTAACTCCCCTCCCTCCCTCCAAAACAACAACCTTTTCTATTATTCTTTTTAATGTCGCTCCCCATGCCTTTGGCTAACTGCTAGTGACCTACTTGTTTTTGTTTTGGGTTTTGCCAGTGTTTATTCATCCTGTTCAGTGATAAAATAGAATAAAAAAATAAATAAAAATAAAGTATTTTGTTCTTCTGTTAATTATTACTGGCTTTTGTTGAACATGCGCATCAGCCCAAAGTGCAGCATCTTAAACGAGCAGATGCTTTTTTTATACCAGAGGAGCACATAATGTAGCTACTAAGTGGGGCACTAGAACTGTAATAATTTAATACTCAAGGCCACGAAAAAAGATGCAATAAGCAACTCTACTCCAGCTCCACCATAAGCACCGTAACTGCTTTTACAAGTACAAAACTTGCAGTGAGGCCTTTTTTTTCCCTCCACATGACTGCAACTTAAAGCAGTGTCTTTCATCATCACTGGTATGACAGCTGCTTATGTTAGTTCCACATTTAATGAAGCATGAAACAATTAACATGAAATTGTTGCAGCCAGAAAAGGTTACATGCTTTCAGTTGTGACACATTCAGTCACAGCATTGTCTCATCAGTTGAGGTTAATGATCAAAACTGATTAGATCATTGAGGAGTGGTAATGTTTTTGATTTTATCGCACGCTCCTATTTAAAAAATAAATAAATAGATTTGGTACAAATGCAGGTGTTACCACTACCACATGCAATATATAATTATAGCAATTAGAGACAGAAATCCAAAATGTCAGAATACTCAAAAAAAAAAAAGAAAAGAAAAGTATTGGCATCATTAAAAATGCAAGTCACAGATTTGAGACAATTACAACTTGTTTTTAAGACGACCAGTATTTCACCATTAATTTCTCCCTTGAAATCCATGACTTCCTTGTTTTTTTCTTTTACTTTTGTCTTGCACTGTTGAAATTGCCCCATTCATCCACTCAACATCCCCCCTTGACTAGGCTTTCTACCTAGGCAGTTTGGACTGAGAAGGCATGTGATCTTGCCCTGTAGCGTAGCTCTAAAACACTCTACTGTAACAGGTTATCATGCTGTATTGTTGCTTATCCCCTCTCTCCTCTCTTCTCCTCTTTTTCTCTTTACATACGTAACCTCTTATTTATCTGCTATCTAAAAAGTGCCCATTAATGGTAAGTTTTCCCAAGTGGGCCCTGGGTTTGGGGGAAGGAGGTGGTGTTTACTCAGAAAGCAAGCCAAAAGTGAGAGGCTGCTTCTGACATGGACATTACGACATTTATTGCATGACCAGTGGACATGTTAGCATCTCACCACCCTCCGCACCATGCCACCAAGCCACCATTAGGCTAGCATGGTCAAAGTACGTACAGTGCCCCATGGCAGCATCACCCCATGCATTTTCCTCCCATCTCCGCTTCCCTCCTGTTTATTTTATTTTTTTTAGGTTTGATTTTTTGTTTTCATTTTTCGGGGGACGAACGGGTGGCAGGGGTTGAATCCTCGCTGTGTCTGTGTGATGCTTCTGATGGTGCCTGCTGCAACATGCTCACTGTGGCCCACCGCACCCACTCACATCCTCCTCCTCCATGTTTCTGGACACCCTCCATCGTCCGCTGGCTCCCCACAGCATCTGTGCCTCATGTCTGCCACTGACTGGATTACAGTATGAAAGAGCTGGAATGGACTCTGACTCTCAATATGAGCTGCAGCCCAAACCAGCATACTGTACTGCCAGTAAAAAAAAAAAGTAAACTTGTTGTTTTACAGCTCTTCATGCAGTATTTTACAACTGCTCTGTTTCTTGCAGTTGAGGGCCGCTGACTCCTCTTATTCTGACAGTAGCCATATTAAATGCTAATAGTGTAAGTGCTGTACTTAAAGGGCCTCATGTATTAATGGCTATATGCTGTCTGACAGTAGGCCTGTAATATTACATATTTTCCAGCCACACACTGAGACAGATGGACCTGAACCTTCCCACCACATGACTCATCCTATTACTCAATGATGTTGTGTTGTTGTGACCATCCATAACAAACAGATTACTAGTTGAGAGTTGTTTGTCAATCTGGAGGGTGGTGACATAATGCTTAACAGTAAATGAGATAGTGTGCCATCTGTTAATGGGAACAATTGTAACTGAGATATGAAAATGGGAGAAGAGGGACAACACCTAGGCAACCAAATTCCGCTTTAAATGACATTTAACTCGTAAAATACCGCTGCCATTTCCTGCTTCAAGCATTATGTCACCCGTATGTATCTGATAACAATATACTGATTTATGGTGCGATGCTGGCTCCAACCTCCCTGTGCTCACCTGCTCTGGCCTGTCCCTGTTTTTGTGTCCCACAGATGAGAGCCAGAACATGGGCAGCGACACCAGCAGCCTGGTGCAGTCGCACACTCACTCGCTGAGGAAGCGGGAGCCGGTTGATGTGCCGTACCAGACGGGTCAGCTGCACCCGGCGATCCGCGTGGCCGACCTCCTCCAGCACATCACCCAGATGAAGTGCGCCGAGGGCTACGGCTTCAAGGAGGAGTACGAGGTAGGACGCAACCCAGCTGTCATCCCCGCTGTAAAGGTTGCAAACACAAATAAAGCCTGGTGATAGACTCGTAATTTCTCCACGGACATTCTTGAGTAGAAATGTTTATCAGTCTAATACGAGGCTTCATCTGTGTCATGGTGTAAGGTCCTGTGTCTCTGTCACTGTCTCTCTCTCTTTCTGTCTGTCTCTCTCTCTCTGTTTTGCACCGCGCAGCAGAACTGTTTTGTTTCTCCCCAGATGCACTTTTATGATAAATTGTTAATGTGCCCCGTCTCTGTGTGTTTACGGTGTGATTCGTTTTGTTGTTCATCTGTTCCTTGTTGTTTGCAGCGAGCACTGTGCACTGTGTGTTGCTGTCCCAGTTCCCCTGCGAGACTTAGCTGTAGACCAACGTGAAATGCAAACCCCCCCCCACACACTCACACAAAAGTGTAGGGAACATTTAGCTATGTGTTAGCCATTTCCCGTCCTTCATTTGAATCAGGTCCGCCTGCTGCTCTCTTAAGGCCGTTGTCACATTACAGCGTTCCTAATCTGACACCAAGACAAAAGATTTTGCCCCAGATGAGCATCACTCTCATTTCCTCTCATTAGTTCAGGAGGCTGGCAGGGCTTGGCGGCACTCCAGCCTCCTCGCCATCCCTCAGCACCACACCAGCCGGCCTCATCTCACCCCGATGCCATGCTGTAACAGACTGGCTTCAAGCTATATACTTTTAACATCCGTCTTTTGAAATATCTCATCTGTATCACTCCAGTCTTTCTATCAGACGTCACATCTTTTTCTTCACCAAGTGAATGTATTCCCTTTACCTGTCTTTTGCTTCATCTCTTTTTCAGTAATTTTCTCATTTACTCTTCCTCACTCTTCCTTGCTTTCCTCTCCCTCACGTCATCTCACTCCCTGCTTAGTTCTTACTATGTGCGGGCCAGATTTATCAGTAATTAATTCCCCACTCATGACCCCTCAGAATTAAATAATGCAGCCTCCCATTGCTACCTGCAGCATCAGATCATTGAAGGGCTGGAGTGCTATGGGCTGCCCTCTGGACCTTATCCATTATGAATAAAGGTGTTTTGGGTTCACGCGGCCGGCATCGCATGGATGCATAACAGTCAATCAATAGGAGGTAACGCCACAACGAACGATTGGACCCCATCCCCTTACCCTGTTGTCACCGAGCTGTCCTCAGCCTGTTGTAAAAAAAAAAAAAGGCCTGTGGGATGTTTAAAGTGTGTAATGGAGCTCATTCTCACTTGGCTAGAGCGATTCATTTGTATGTTGTGTTCCGCTGCTGTCTTCTTCATATCAATCTGTCTTCAGGTTAATGCCCTTTTTAACCGTTTATTATTGATGATGAGATTGGAGCCCAGTGCACCTCTAAACCTGTTGACTTACACTGTACTATATCTCTCTCTGACCCATGCTTCTTGTTATTCTGAACGTTAACTTTGGATCAGATAAACGAGGTAAGCCAATACTTTTGGTTATTTCTGAGTTTTTTAAACTTGTAGATGATGTCACAAACTTGACAGATGAATGGTGCTTGTTGGCTATTTTTAAGTTCCTGTGGGATTACATCATCTCGCATTTATGATCTAGTCTGAAAAGGGCATTCACCAACAGAAGTTACCAAAGCATTTGATAGACCTCAGATGTAAATTGTGTGAAAAAGTAACTTTCTTTTTGTAATGTCAAGTCTTTACAATGTCACTGTAAAACCTTTTTTTTCATGATTAGAATCTCTTAGATCCATAAATGCTCCATAACTTCATTCTTATTTTTCTTTATCAAGCTTTTCAAAAGCATACCACTCCAGTACAATGTAAAAAAAAAAAAGCACCAGCAAAGAAAATTAAATGTAAAATTTTATATTTTGTAAGATAACATAATTCCCACCAGCAATTGTAGACATTGTACTAGTTAATTACAAATTTAGGTGTGGGTCTACAAATTAATTAGTGTGTTTTATTATCACATAGCCGAACCCACCAAATCCCAAAGTTAATTTACAATTTGGACCAAACAGATGATATGACTGGTAATTGGAAAACACCATGAAAAAGGGTTCGATGCACATTTCACACTTTATTTTGTATACTTTGCAAAAGCTTCATAAAGCCATCTTTGATAGAAACTATAATAAAGTCTTTGCATGTCCAAATTCTTCTGCACGTTGACTTACATGTGAATGTGTTGCATCTAGTCTACTGTGAGCAATCCTACAGGCTCCAACCATAAATGAAGACCAGTCAGTTTGAATGAGTCTCCATTTCTCACACAGTAAATCATGAATTCAGAAGCAACTCACTAAACAATTCTGCTTCTTTGTGTTACCATCCTTTTCTATTTTATTTTTTGCTTTGCCATAGTGTGTATTGTATGTCAAGTGCTCTGTTGTCGCTATACTGAATGTAGGTGTTCCCATAGCAGTGCTGGGACTGGAGTACAGCAGGTAGCCTGTAATTAAAAACATACCAATTTGAATCTGGGCCAATAGGAATAATTTGAGGATGGTGAAAAACTAGCAGCAGATGCACTGAAATGAAGTACAACACCAACCTTTACTACAAAATAGTTTTTACAGGTGGAGCCTGCAGTTTCAATCAGTGTCTAAAGAATTTTAGGCAGCCAAGTATTCCCAGTCTGGGTATATAGCCTTTTAATTGAAAGCTTTCATATAATCTCTACCTCAAGGGACACTTAACTACTTTATCAGCATAATTTATTTTTTTATGAATTCAGCCTCTAAACAGCCTGAGGAATGAGACAACAGCATCTGAGACAGGCAGGGTCACTCAGTTTAAGTGATAACTATTATAAAGTTGGCAGGCAACGCCTTTCGGCTTGAAGATGATTTGTCTTCAGATGCTTGATGTTAGACCTGTATCCTTCAAAGTGACAGAGAGAACGACGTTGGCCCAATGCGCTTACTCAAGACATACTGCCACAGGAAGAGAGGCCTAAATAATCCATCTCTGAGACATGCTTCCATCTTCACTGGAAGGATGGGACATATTTTTAGCATATTAAAGCTGTTTCTCAGTGAAATCACTAATCCTCTGGACTTAATATAGGAATGTGTCCTTGTGCGGTTTCCTGAAAGGCCTTTATTTGCTAGACAAATGGCCTGCTGCCTGCAGTATAGCACTGAGATGAATGAAACTATCAAGTCCTGGAACACTGATGATTGAAGACAATGCCCCCTTGCTCTCTCAGACTGGCTTGGCACACTAAAGGAAGCTCTCCAAACAATCTGTTAAACCTCAGATAAATGCTTCCGAATCTTTACTTTCAGATAGTCTGCATTCTAATGCATTAGCTGACTTTTTAAATGTGCATTAGCCGACTATTTTAAAGCCAGAACAATAACATGTTTTTGTCCGGGCTAGTCTGCTCGGAGCCAACCCCACCCGCCCCTACTGAACAGCGGTGGACTGGCAGTGGAGACGTATTTTCATAATTTGGCTTAATTGTGCCTGGTGTGCCATCAGAATGGAAATCTCCCCAGCGAGAGATGATAAATATTTCATGAGGGTAATCTGAGCGGCGCAGTTTTGATCTGCAGACGATGAGCTGGCTTTATTTTTCCCCGCTACGAACTGATTGAGTCCTTCAGAAGAGGCAGACAGACAGTCGCTGCGGTGGCTCCGCCCGGCAGAGCGGCACAGGGGGAGAGGTTTGAGTGTGACACCCGCCGCTTCTGTCCTAATGGCACTAGCTGTTTGACACAGCTCCCCAGGATCCACCACCCTCTCAGTGTTTCATGTCTAATAATGATGTGAATATATCTCTCCCCGTGTCTTCTTTTCTATTGCCAATGTTCCCCTTCCCTTTTTTTTGTGGAGCTGAAAGAGGAAGAGTGTGTTCTTTAGCCTGGTTATCATTTAGAGTGCTCACACATGACACCATATTTCATCTCCTCCTCTCTGTTCTCTGTTTTCTGTCTTTTCAGAGCTTTTTTGAAGGACAGTCTGCGCCATGGGACTCTGCCAAGAAGGATGAGAACCGCATGAAGAACCGATATGGGAATATTATTGCATGTGTGTACAAAGCACCTCCTGAGCGCTCATGAATTTTTGTGTGCCGTTCCCATTCTTCTGGCTGATTTATTGGCCAGGCTTGTGACTGGATAACTATAAGCTGCTCAAACAGAGTTTTATTATCAGCCAACGAGAGCAGCTTTGACCTTTCCAATCTACTTTTATATTCATCTTCCTGCAGTGTCTTTTCAGTTATGAGAAATAAGCCATGCAGCATAATGGCACATAACATGCCTCTGCAATGTTGTTAGAAATGTTGAATTTTATTTCACAATTCATCGTCTTTCCAAACTTGAGCAAATTTGATAATTAGTGCTGATTGGACAGTTCATTTTTGCCTTCTTTAATCACTGCTGTCACAGAAATAAACCTTGAATAAAATTACTTTAAAGTTACATTTCTTAACTTCGGCCTGCAAATATTGTACAGAAGATACAATTGCAACAAATTCAATTTCTTTGAATATGAACACAATCTAGAGTCAAGGCTGCATTGTTTTCATTTCATTGATGTGTCTGGCCATAAATGCATATTCATATTCAAAATAATCTTATTGTGGTTTAGCCTATTCTAGTGTCTACATGATGTTCTCACTGCTTATTAACCGTATTAACCATTAATTGAAGGTTTTCCATTTAGCAAGTTTCAAATAGCTAAAATCAATGAGTTCCAAAACAATTATTTGAATTATGAATTATTATTTCATATCATCGATGTTTTAAACTGCCAGCAGCATCATTGTGTTTGCCATACAGGCTCAGTCACATGACATTAGCCATGTTGCATTTCTACCACTGTTTTCATTTGTGCCACAGTATGATGCCAGTCCTGTCACTCCTCCATCACCACTTCCTGTTCCTCTCTTTTACTGTCCGTCTCTTTGTCCCTCTCACGCTTTTCTTCTCCTGATGCCCTCGTTAATATGATTAATTCAACGCTGGTTTCTTCCTCTCTGCCTCTCTTCCAGATGATCACTCCCGTGTCAGGCTGCAGGCCCTAGAGGGGGAACAGAGCTCCGATTACATTAATGCAAATTACGTTGATGTAAGTACACACACCAGCCAGTGCCACCAACGCAAAGGTCACTGCGCTTCCTCTCGGGGAGAGAGAGGGCGCTGGTGCCGCCGTTGCGGGGGGCCTGAGGGACAAAGCAGCCCCTACTGCCTGCCCATCACATACGCAGACACATACTCACACACACACACACACACACACACACACACATAGCCTTTATATTCAACTTTAGAGGGCTGCTGTATCACTCTATTCGTTGGATATATTAAGAGGAATGAAGATCAGAGGCTGACAGCGCTGGGAGAGAAAAAAGGCAAACCAGCACACAGGGGATACTGAGGTTATAGTTTTGGACTTTGCTTTGAACAACAGCATGAACATGTTGTGAAAACCAAAACTGAGAAGAAAAGGAGGAGAAATTCCATGGATGATTAAAAAGCAAAGTTATAACGATGGATAAAAGTGAAAATATAATACAAGATACACAAAGAGATCCCAATATGGTGCCTTTAACGGCACATATTGAATTACATATACAGAATCCAGGCCTAAAATAAATCCAAACTACTATAACTACTCTGCTGGATATAATTTTGTCAACTTATATCCGTTAAGTGAAATATTCTACAATGTATCATCCCTAAATTAGGTAATTTGTCTTTGCTTTTTATAACGGACAATATTGCTGTCACAAAGAAAAATTCATGTGAACATTTTCTGATTTGCTACCTCTATAGTCGAGGTTTGGTTAAGTTGAGACAACTATTTGGTTAAGTTTAGTGCATCATGGTCATGGTTAAAGGAGACATATTATGCTCATTTTCAGGTTTATACTTGTATTTTGGAGTTCTACTAGATATATATGCACATGGGCTTGTGTGCATTTCGACCATGGATTCAGCATTTTGACACTAACAGTATACATTCACCATATCACTTAGATGTGCTTTATAGAGAAAGAAAGAAAAAAATCTCAGTTTTGGACCTTGAAAATGTCCAGTGTCAAAGTCTTAGCACGCTAACCATCTACATCGATCTCCTCCCTAAGATGTTTGGTAGCACAAGTCACCTTACTGGAGCCTTTGCTTATGCAAGAGGTCATTATGTGACATTGAACAAGCAACCAGTATTGTCATTTTCTGGTGGGCACGGTCTTGAGAAATTGCAGCCTCACTCTGCTTCACATCCACATAAGGTGGCTGCCTTCTTCTCTCCTGTTAGACACTGAAAAACCTTCATGCAGGGACAAGTGAATCAAAGCAGATGCAGTAGCTATCCACAGAGGTTTTGTTAGAAGTCTTACCACAGGAGAGTTCTCGCACCACAGCACTTATATGCACTCAAGTGACTAAGCATACCTTAACTGTAAGTAAAAGTCATTAAAAAGTGGCGTGAGACATGCCTTTCATTGAAAACAGATCTAACCCACTTACCTCACACAATATAGAACCTCCTGATCTGACCTGATTTGCTGTTGATAGCAGTGTTAATAGCAGGATGTGACCAATCACAGCAGCTCACTGGCCTCTTTGAGCAGATGCTTCCGCTTCATGTGTAATGGCCTGGTGATGTACCTGACTCTCTAAGTGGTTTTCTGCTCATGAGAGAACTCTTACTCCGTCTCCCATCTTCTCTTCCCCCGCCCCTCTAATGTGGTAATTTGTAATCTCTTGTTACGCCTTCAAACATAAATTCATAATGCAAGGTGTGCCACGGCAAATGCAGGGGGCTTAAATTATTTACCTTTCCCACTATTCAGTTTATGGCCCATTATGCTGCGGAAGGGGCGCTGCAGAGAAGACTCACAATAGAGAGGTCCCCATTATAAGATAAGAACACACGCATATTAAAGAGGGCTCTGATTGAAAAGGATTTCCACTGCACTGCCAGCTTCATTGAAAAAGTACTTAGTAGAAATGCAGGCAGATGGGTAATGATGTTTTTGCTCTTCAGAAAGCTTTTTAACCCATCTAGAAGCTTGTCCTGCCCAATAAACTCTTATGTGTAGAACATTTCCCACAGTGTTTGTTATTGTGCTCTATTATACTGCCGATTATTTCAAGTCATGTACGCAGAGCCAGTGGGGTATGTTTCTTTTTTTCTGCAGCTGATTGAGTATTTTCATAAGCATTTAGGAGGCAGGAAACATATTGTTATAGCCTTTTGTTTGTGTGCACATAGGGCAAACACAGGTTTGCTGGGGTTGTGTAGAGTTTACTAAAATAATGCAGTGATGAAACATCTTTACAGTTTAACTTACATTGAACAGAACAGAAAACTGTTTAATAACTAAATGTATCTGCAAAATGTTTACCATCAACAAATTTTATTCGGTTTTCATTGCAATAGCTATTCCTGACAACTGAAGCTTGATCAATGTAGATATAAATATGCATGGTGTAAAGCAGTAGATCCCAATTTTTGCCATCATTGGCATAAAATCTAGTCTGACGGGAGACTTTGGCCAATCACAGATAATTTCGGACAGAGGGTGTTCCTATTGGCTGTTCTACAAATGATGAAGTGCATGCATGTCCCATCAGAGGGTGGTAGCCTGATTCAACGGCAGAATATCCTGCATGAAAGGTTGCTATTGCAGCATTGCCAACACCTGCCTACACAAAAAGGAAGACTGACTTGTCAAAAAGAGAGTGTGACAATATCGCCGAAGCTTCTCAAACATGGAGAGAAAGTGTTGCTAATAGATTAACTTTTAGTAATCAATTTGTATGTAATCCACATAGTATGCAAAGCAACAAAGTCTGCGTATGAATGGGTCGTTGACGTTGACTGATTTGTCATGTAAGTTCTGTATTTAAGTAACGTCACTTCTGTAGACATTCTAACCCAAACCACGATCTCTTTTCAAACCTAACCAAGGAGTTCTTTTAACTAAACCCCCAAAGGGCTTTAGCCAGGCTAACTGAACACAGGACAGCCGAAGCAAAATGTGCAAAGTCTCGTACAAACCGTTGTAAGAGGACACGTTACACAGATCTTAGTTTAATGAGCAGGGTTTTTTTTTTTTGCTACACATATTGTTTATTCTAGGCCTAAAGAGGTTTAAATATCCTGAGTTAGACAAGAACAATTCGACAAAAGTAGCGACCCCATTGGGGGTTCCTGTCTGGCACCACTGTAGGAAACCACTGCTCTAAAAGACGACTATTGCAGAACACACCTTAAGCCCCTATAGCTTTAGTTTATATGGTGCATTAGTTATGCATAACAACAACATTGTAATAAATTACCACAGAGCAACTGACACAAAATATCTGGGGCTTACACTGCCCTTTAGGGTCTAGGGCATCAGGGCAGTTTCTCACGTAGCCCTTTTAGATACCCAGCATTGCTCTCCCCTATGACTTCTGTGTGGCATACCTATGTTATACTTGAACATAGCTGAGGCAGCATTTACACTGTTATATTTTACCAAATTGTGTTTGTCAAAGGAAGATGTATTTTGTACTGTAGGTGATAGGGTTGGTACCCCAGATTTGCAAAAGTAGGCTATATAATGATATTCAGGCTGAAAGAAAAATTCATGCCCACAAGCAAAAACATTTCATACTGCATATTTTAGACATTCTACAGCACACTTTTACTGGAAAGAATTAATGTAAATGGAATCGTTGTTACAAGCAATGCAGCAAATTACAGAAGAGCATAACACATATTTAATTCCCCTTTAGTAATTTACACATCCCTGGAAACAAAGCTTGTTCAATTAATAATTTCAACATGGACATTTCTGTGTTTATCTCTTTGTGTTGATCATGAAGAACACTCTTATGTACCTAACATGCTTCTAAAAAGCCTTGAGTCCAATTATAGTAAGCTCTACTCACCTGACAGTCACTGTCAGGGCCCTTCTTTCTTCCAGTCTCTCCCCCTCTAATCCGACAGCGTACTGGGCCTCCACTTTACTTGACAGAACTTACATGAAAGCACAAACAAATCTCCTCCTCAGTCCAGAGATAAAGAAGTCATTAAAAATGGAGGACAGTTGAATGAGCTGAAAGAGCCCTGTGGATGAGAGAGAGCGTGAGGAAAATATCCTTTGTGTCTTTCTCCCTTCATTGGAGGAGCGTTAATCACAGTCCAAGTTAAATTGAATATGAGTGAGATAAGCAGAGCAGCAGGGGTGGGAGGAGGGGGAGTGGGGGGAAGACAATCAAGAGGAGGCAGGGCCGGGGAAGAGCCTTTAAGTCCTAATGTTTTGTTTCCTGCCTCATATCTCTGGAGAGAAGACAAGGAATTGGACAAATAAAACTTGAAGGGATTAGAGTAATCCGTGAAACCAGGGGCCTATTGTGAAGATCAGTGCTGTTAGTTGTATCTTGGGGATTATCAACACTTTGGCTGCTTACTCCAGAGGTGTGCTGCATATATAATTCGTGATGGAGAGTGTTTATGCATCTTGTATCCAGCAGCATCCATCACTAGCTCTCAGTCGTGCATTTACCCCACTCAGTCAGATATTGAACCAAAGAAGTGAACGGGTGTACAGTAGCGAACAGCTGGCAGCCAGACTGTGCACAGTGTTTCTTGAAAGCGGAATGCACATTTTCTAAACAAATTCCTCTCAAGGTGGAGCAACAGTAAAGTCATTTTTTGCTCCGGAAACATAACATCTGAAACCGTTAACTGGGATTCCGTATGTGTAAATCTGTTCTGGTCAGTGGTGTATGTAAAGTGTGCTGTTTGTGTGGTAAAAATAAACTGAGTTTGCATGCAAATGTCAACCTGCATTGTCAGTGAACAGACTCAAGACAGTGTGTGTTGTCGTAGAGAGATGGCTTCATGACCGCTGGTCTTCTACAAGTAGAAAGAAAGTAAAGTGACTCTTCTCCCACTTTTTGTCTTTTTTTCAGGGCTACCACAGGCCAAATCACTACATCGCCACTCAAGGTAAGAATAAAACTTTCTACTAAATTGCAAGGCACTCTGGGTTGGAATGCGTGGGCGGTGAGAATTTAAGGCTGTCTTGTTTGTTTTGGGGGGATGAATGTGTGCAGGTGTTCAGGAATATCTCTCCGAACATCTCCATAGTTGTTTACATACGCTCTTGCAAACTCCTCTTTGATGCTCAGTCAAGTGTGCGTTCAGGGAATCTGGTACTGCTCAGTGCACACACACACATGCCGACACACACTTACGGACCTCTGAGCAAGCAGAACAGCACGCTTTCTCTCGCTGTCTCTTCCCTCTTTCCTTCCATCGGTGGTGTGGGAGCCATTAATCAGACAGTCTGGGAGAAAGCTGAATAAATAAATGGATTAGCTGACATGTACAGGCACATTTTGTCACTGTGTTAATCTGGCCGGCAGATTCGCAGGGCGAGGAGCACTTACCGTGACCCCAGAGGTTAAGTCTGATTGATGGTTAATTGTTATGAATTTTGCGTCAAGAGCCTTACTTCCACACACCGGGGCTGCGTGCATGGGGATTTTGCATACCACTTTGGAGAAAGGAAAGCAGTGGAGGGAAGGGAACAAAAAAAAAAGAAAGAGGCGGTTTCGCGAAGAGGCCTTAATGGATTCACAATCTGCTTTGGCGGAGCTGGGAGTTGCATAATTACCTGTTTATTAGTGCATTGCCTCGCTTCCTCAGTGTCTCAATTAAAACAACCCTCTGTTTGCTCTTACTTCAGAAAGAGATGGCATACCAATCAGGCAGCGGCCACTCGGTTTGTGCGTTCGCCTGTATGCACAGCCCCTGCTTTATACTGACCACCGAGTCAAACACTCAAAATTAAGCCTCCTGTCAAGTGCCAACTCTCTGCTGCGGGGCTTGCATTTACAAAAACAAGCCATTTTAACGGGCACATTCGATTCTGAAAGGGTTTCAGCTGGATTGTTATGACTTCTATAATTGTCCTACAGTCATTTAAAAGCATTCCATATATCATTTAAAAATATGCATATGGAGATCAACAGTCAAAGAAGCCCCTCTCTAAGATGAAAAGCTTGAGAAGCCAAACGTGTTTCCATTCAAATTAATTAGCCCCTGTTTTCTCATTGAGCTTGCATAATAAGTCCTCATTTTCCAACAACAGTACCGCAAGTACTGTGTAGAGTCAACCAGTACAAAAGAGGGGAGGTGTGTGTGTGTGTGTGTGTGTGTGTGTGTGTGTGTGTGTGTGTGTGTGTGTGTGTGTGTGTGTGTGTGTGTGTGTGTGTGTGTGTGTGTGTGTGTGTGTGTGTGTGTGTGTGTGTGGAAACATCTGTATTCTCTGGGAGAGCAGGCCCTTTTATAATTCATCATCAGCTCCAGCAGACTGACAGGAAGGAAGGCTCAGTCTGCTGACACTGAGGCAAAGAGCAGCCCGAGATGATAGGAAAGCCAGACACAGACGTGTCTCTTTCAGTCAGACAAACTGCATACTGTAGCACCTGAAAAGAGCACCTGGGCATTGGCACAGTTGCTGAAAATGAGTTAGTAGTCTCTCCCCCAGTAAAGTTTTTCAGTGAGTGACACTTCCACTCAAGTCCACTGGGACCAGCAGTAGCTCGGAAAATGATGATACCCACAATAGTGCTGGATAAGCTAAAAAAATCGTTGTCATAAATTGGTTGTGGGGGTGGTTGAAGATGTGCTTAATATGGCAGACGTGTGGGATAACGTTGTCCCTGTTCTATTATGCTATAAAGTACAATGACACTCATTAGTTGGGGTTTTATTGATGAGTCCCTTTGCTCTGTCAAGGTGACAACTGCAGGTAGAACAGCTGTCATTCCATAAAAGCCTCATCACCCAAGCTCCGCTCCTCATTATGTAGGTCATTCTCTTATCCAGGGCTTTTTTGCTGCAGCAATACAGCAACTGACTCTCAGAAATTCACAGACGCCAAAGCAGCTCACCTACTTAGCAGATTGAGCATTGCATGCGGCTCGACCCTCCCAGTTCGCCGCCCTGCCTCTGTCCATTTTTATGTCCCGCGGATCGTTTAAATACCGATCAGACACGAGCTTCCTCCTGGTCGGGACTGTGAATTACACAGATGCCGGGGTGCAAACAGCTCCGATAAGTCCCTGCTTCCTGCTGGTGATGTGAAAAATATTCATAACACGGGAAAGGGTTCAATTTCATCAAGCTTTTCCCCTCTGGTCTTCTCTTCTCCTCCCTACCCTCCTTCACAAGCACCAAATGTCACCAGCAGCGCAAAAGTTTTATTATTTACAGGTTAAGATCTCAAAGCCCAACGGGGGGTGCAGGGGTGGGAGATAGGAAGAGAGAGAGAAATCAATGATAATTGAGTGTACATTATGCCAAAGTCTGCTGCATGTATTATTAATGGGCAAGAGGGGAACGCAGCGCCCGCGTGTTTGTCTGTGAGTGTGTATGCGCGCACGTTGATCGGGGGTTTTTGCGGTATACCTGGCTGGGGGATTTCTGCAGCTGTCACACTCCTCGTATCTGAGGAGGAACAGGCCTAGTCCCAAAACACAGCGTCGGCTGCAGCGGCAGCATTCGCTCTCTGACAGCTGGAAGCACTGGTGTTCTTCCTCTGTGAAGTGCCTCCTCCAAACTTCTCCAACTAGGTTCTCAAGAGCGGAGAGCTCTCGAAACAATTTCTCTTTTAACCTCTGGCTAAGACCTTTAACAATGCACGCATTCCCACAGTGACTCACTTCCGTTTGTTTGAGGCATCTTTAAAATCAGTACATCTGTACATCTTCCATGTCAAAGTGACACACTTTGTTCACCCAACCATCCGCCCTTATGTCCACCATTAGAAGTTTTGCAATGCCATCACAACATTATGTTACTTTTGCCTTGACAGACCACAGTCATTATTTACATGATCGCAGGAGGTTGCTTGTCAGGACAATTTAGTTTTCTTCAGGAATTTGAACCAACGACAAATGTTTTTCAGCAAGCTTTTGTGCTTTCTCACCATTTTTCTCTTCACTTTCTATTAGCTGTGGCATTTTAACTGATAGCAGAAGACACAACAACTTTTGGATTCCAAACAGATTTAAAAATCTTTTTTCGAGGAGGTTGGTAGAAGCAGAAGACATCGAGTGTTCTATGTGACTTCCACCAAAATTCTTGAATCTCTCCACTACTTCCACGTGAAAGCAGTTTGAGATCTGTTTGTTCTTTTTCACCGATTCATCAAGAGCCATATTCACTTCCTCACGACTGTCACCAAGTTGAGAGCTGCCCAGCGTCTTCTCCTCACCTATTATCCGTCTCTTCATCTATATGAAACATAAATTGGCTGGCTGAAGCTTGGCAGGAGCCTCCCATTGGATGATTTACCATATAATGCCAAGTTATTGTGTTACTGAAGTCCTACACACCAGCTGTCCTGCTTCTCAGTCTCCCTCTCCCAAACTTCTCAGCAATGTGTATCCTCCCTCGGGGACAAGTGTAGGAGGCAGCAGAGTGGGTGGCTCAATCAGGTTGGGTAGTTATTGGAGAGACTGGAAGTGACTGGAATTGGAGATTGAGGTCCTACAGTTACAATCGAGACGAACCACCTCGTGCGAGGCAGAGGAAATGTGGGAATACAAATGGAAGCTATTGAGGAGCTTTGTTCCAAATTTCTAGATATCCAATTGGGATGGAAATAAGTCGGCAGAAGTTCAGTTCTCAATTTTACAAAAATGCAGCTATTATACTCTGCACAATGTTCTTGTTTTACAATGGGTGACACATGAACAGGCTGGCAGCAGAGACATGATGTGGAGATGATGGTTCATTTTCAATCATTTATCTTTTTTTCAGCAGAAAGTCTCATAAATTTCATTGCTCAGTTTGTGAAAAATTGAAGTGATTTAAACTCTGTCACATGAGGCTGTGCTTTGAGGAGAGACAGTCAAGAATCGTTTAGGCACCACAGAGAGCAAATAAAACCTGGCTTGATCAATCAAGTCATTAAAATGGTGATGCCACTTTGTTGATGCCCTGAGTAGGTTGTTGCTGAAAATGTAAGCCAATAAGGACCACAAACTCTACAATAATAGAAAAGGATGCTAGCTGCTGCCTAATAGCTTCTCTTGTAAGTTATCAAACAATTGCATATGTAATAAAACCTTTCATTTATTTATTTATTTATTTATGGGGCATGTTGCCTTAATTTGATAGTTTGATTGTTTGGAGATACAGAATGAAGGGAGAAAGTGAGAGAGGAAGACGAGCAACAAATGTCCACAGCGGGAGATGACTCATCCCTTGTTTCCTTGAATTTTTCTCGCATGCCTCCACCTGTTTTGTTAACAGGTTTCAAGGGCTTAAAGGTTATTGAATTTCCTTACCACATCGATGACAAGGACGAAAAACTGTAATAGTTTGTCTCTGGGCCATGTCTTAGACTGTGTCTCTGTGTGTCTGCATAATTTGTCATGTCTCCAGGTAATTTGGGCCAACGCAGGAGAATGCACAACTGCAGAGATTTGCATTCACTAATTAATTTGTCAGAAGTCTTTTTTTCCCACTTGGTGCTTGATTAAAACTAATATTAATAATTTTAATTAACCAGAATAATAATTAAAATCCTATCAATCCACAATTATTGCTCAGTGAAGTTTTAAATATTGGAGGCATTCAATGGTTCGCTGCTCATTTATTTTGATGTTCACCAGACACGTTAGGGTCTGGTTCAGTGGAAAGGTTGCCGTTGAATAGATGAGGTGTAGTGGTAATTACTTTGAGCCTTGCCCCACACACACACACACACCCACACACACAAACACACACACACACACACCTGCACACATGCGCACACAGGCTTTAGCCTCATCTTCAAATGTATGATTTATTTCTACTCTCTTGTTTTCATCTTTATTTAAGCCCTCTGCTGTAGAGTAAGCACTTTGCTATAAATCTGTAGTATGGAAGCACTATAAATAAATTTGGTTTGACATGTTGTTCAATGCTCGATCCGAGGAGTGAAATGGAGGGAAAATGCTCTATAAACTGCATTGTTGCTGTAGCGCTGTAATACCTCCAAATCCCCTGTGTAAAGTATATTGTGTGCAGGTTGATCTGCTTCTCTGTCTGCATGTGAAGACAGAGACGGATGTGCTATTGCATGAGGTTATGATCAAAAAAACGTGTGAATAAAACATACGATCTTTGTGTTTAAAGTAGAAATGAGTACTGCATTGAATTAAGCAAGATGTTACTGATAAGAAAAGTATGTCCACATATTTTTCTTATTTGGTTCAGTTTTCTATGATTTGGCTACCTTTAGTTCATCATTAGAAATCTTAATATTTCGGCATACAGGAACATTTTAAGCAATAGTTTGATTTCTACGATGTGATTTTGGGTAAAGACCTAGCTCAAAGCCAGCTCAATAAAGAAATAGTTTTCTTAAGTCCCTTTCCCATTGGGATAATAAAAACACAGACACCTACTAACATCTGGCTTTTTCTGGCATTCTACTGTCACATTTTCACTGCTTGCTAACCCTGTGTTCTTGCGTGTCTGTGACGTTGAATGTGAAAAACCAAAGGCATGCTCGTCTGCTGTCGGGGGTAAAGGAGTCTATCGCCCATCTGAAAGCAGCGGCCGGGATCAGTGGAGAATGTAAAAGAGTGATGGTGCATGTAATTCTCTACCTTAAAAAATACTCTTTCCCCCTCTCTCACTCTCTTAGGCCCCATGCAGGAGACGGTCTTCGACTTCTGGAGGATGGTCTGGCAGGAGAACACGGCAGCTATCGTCATGGTGACCAACCTGGTGGAAGTGGGCAGGGTGGGTATTAATTAGATGTTAGCTCTAACCGCAGATCTCAAATAAGATTACCTTGCCCCCAGTCGACTGACAGCCTGATTGTATCTCAAGGCAAACGGAGCCATCTTTTTTTAGTGCCTTTGTGTGTTTCGACATCTGTGTGTGTGTGTGTGTGTGTGTGTGTGTGCGTGCGCACGCTCGCTCGTGTGTGTGTGTGTGTGTCTCTCTCTTAGTGAGGCATGGGTCTTGCGTGCTGCCAGCTCTTTTTCCATCTATCTGATCAGTGAGAAGTGAGAAGAAACTGATTGATGACCTTCATTACCAGGGAGGCATCCAGGCAACTGAGTACTCTTTCATCTGATTGGCTCTATAACAGGAGATTATACTTCGCTGTAGCCGCCAGCTCCTACTAGAAACATCTCTTAATGTTGTCCTCATTGGATAAAAGGCGACTGGTATTGAGTGGTGAGGATAGTTCATAATGTTCAAACAAATGGTAGATCCTTGACTTTTTTTGTTCACTATAGCACGTGGTCTGCCTCAAAAAAAAAGAAAGAAAAACCGACTTCAGTCCTAATTTGTTCCACTTAACTCGCACTAAAGTTCCTCCCGATTGGGTTACAATCAAGAGAAAATGGAGGTCTTAAAGTACAGTGTAATGCTTTGACTGCCAAGGGATTTTTCTCCACGAATTTTAAACACGTTCCCACTGAAAGCCCCTTAAACACAGGCACACCTTGATTTCGCTGATGTGCGTTTTTGGTAGGGCTTAAATGTAGCAGAGCTGATAATGATTCATGGGCCCATCTCTAGGTACCTCATTAGGCCGTTCCTCTACAGTAGCTGAGCCCGCCTGCCCCGCCCCACACCTTTTCCACACCTGCTTAGCTGCGGTGCCGTCCTCGGCGGGCCCCGGCCCCCAAGCCGTCTGTTATATGATCCTTGTCCAATGGCGGGCGGTAGGCACAGTTGGTCACAGTGACGGTGGCTCCTCAGAGGGCCCCATAAAATCACTCCGCCATATCACAGTGGGCCATCTGCTCGGCACAGTTGCTGATGAACTCTGGGAAATCCTGGCACACACAGCCTCTGTGTCCCGCTGGTTTCACACACAGAGGCGGCGCTCGGCGTGCTTTGATGTATGAGAGATTTGGTTTGGAAGGTAGTGTGTGATGAGGTGATGCTACGTGTGCTTTTTTTCCTTACACTTTATCCATATGAGCGAATGAGTTCAAGTGCCGCGCACACACAGTCCTAAGTGTGCCCACGGAAAAGAACATCTGTGTGTACGCTGGCATAATTTAGCCCAAAGGCTAATTCTACCCAAACCAGGCATCTGATTCAGAGTGATCTAATAAGGTAATGGCTTTTGCCTAATTCAATCTGGCTGGAAGCGGACGGTGGATTTGTGATTGTCATCGGGGATTAGTCATCAGGGGTGTCAGAGAGAGGGACCTGAACGTCCCTCTCTGTCTGTGTCACTCCACAAACCAAAATCTCATTTCATTCCTAATCAGCGCAAAGACTCCAGAAATGAAAATTGAATCTAGTTGTGGCTGATGTCACATTTATCCCTCATCAAAAATTATCATTCTCTGATACACCTCCATGATCTCAATCTCTTTCACCAGCCTTACTCCCCGAGTATCTTCAGTTTAATTGAATGGGGGGAAAGTGGGGGTAATATTTCCAGTGGGCTGTTTTAGGTTTCTGTTGGGAAATCTGTTTTAAACAACTGAGGATTTATTATGTTATATCATTATTGGATTGTTATTATATTTCCCTCATCCAATTGTAGTACAATATTATTTTTTATGTTTTGTCCTATTTCTCCGCACCGGTAGTCAAAAACTTAAGGTGGACAAATCTTATGCCCCCTCAGTGTCAATTCTGCTCAGATCCAGATCCTGTATGGTCTACCTTTAGAGTCATTCTCACTTTATCGATGTGAGAATGAAAAAGCAATAATGTGAGAAAGAGCTCTCCATCATTGCATGAGATTCCCATTTACAGCAGATCCTTGACCAGGGGTTGAAACTTAATACGAAGTAAATCTCATTTTGACTTCAAAGAAATTGAATATCAGGTGGCAAATGTGGATGACAATTATCTTTATCGGAAAATAGATGATGGCCTGCAAACTTGAGTGTGCAGTGAAATACAGCATTGTGTGTATGCAAATGTGAATTCAATGCAGTTAGCATACAGTATTGTGTGCATGTGGTTATAAAACATGCTTTTGTCACTCTCAGGTAAAGTGCTGTAAATACTGGCCTGATGACACTGAGATCTACAGAGACATCAAGGTGACACTGATAGAGACTGAGCTGCTCTCAGAGTACGTCATCAGGACCTTTGCTGTAGAGAAGGTACAATTTTTAATCTCTATTGTCCACTGAGAGGTTTGAAAATCATTCATACTTGTGCTAGGTAGTAGACCTCAACCTTTGGCTATTGAACAGTTTGTGTGAAGAAGTTATGGGTTATGTGCTTAGCTCGTAAACACCTTTTAAAAGTTCCTTTATTCCTGTGACTTGATTATATAAGGTCTTCTCATTCATTTCCAAAGGTATCCTTTATTACAACAAGTTATCAAGGTCATAGCATATGACTTGTGCTGGCAAATGGGTTGTCAAATGCTGTTTTGACATTACTCAAGTTTTCAACAAGGAACAACCAGCATGATCCTGCACAATAAGCAGCAGAATTTTGGCTTTTTTTCCTGCTATTCATATAATAAACAAATTTTTTGAAGAAGAAGAATTTTAACACCATTGACATTTGGATTGTTTGGTAGGCAGCAGTGCATGCAGCTCCCAACCTCCACGCCCCAGATCTCACTGAGATAAATAAGTTTCTCCATTGAGACCCATTGAGACCCTCTCTAACCATTAAGTTCCTGCTGTTTAACTTTTAATATGTATTAATTAATGTTGAAGAACAAACAGTAATTTACGTTACAATCGGATATAACTATTAAAGTGTGACTCCTTATGATCCAAAGCAACAGGCAATGAGAACTTGAATTCCAAGTTACTAAAAATTGCAATAAATTCTGTTTATATGTTAAACTCAGTGTCCAGATTATGGATGTAACATATAATCCTGTACTACAGGCGGTAAAGAAATAAAGCTACAGCGCCCTTGGACATTCTGTTTGCTCTTACATAATCAAACTTTGCTCAACCCCTCCTCCACTTTGCCTACAAAGTGTGTATTTGTATTCAATCCAACTCTGTATTTGCTTTAGAAGGACCTCTCATATCGTCTGCAAACTGTATCCTCCGTCTTCTCAGCACATCCTCGCCGTCTTCTGCTGTGCTTTGTGTGTTTAACATGATGACTCTGTTCCTCAGAGAGGGGCTCATGAGATCCGGGAGATCCGACAGTTTCACTTCACGGGGTGGCCGGACCATGGGGTGCCCTATCACGCCACAGGCCTGCTCGGGTTTATTAGGAGAGTCAAATCCAAGACTCTGACCAATGCTGGGCCCATGGTGGTTCACTGCAGGTTGGTGTGCACTGGACCTCCTTGTTTCATACTTTTGTTCCTACTCTGCCTCACCCGTCAATGCGTACTTGTGCATACCTCTTCTCTCTTTGATTGTATTCTCTGCGGTTTTATTTAGTCCGTTGATTAAAAACGAGGAGTTCACAGTGTTAGAGAGTAGACCTATGCACAACTGTAGATCATATAATATTTTGGAGACAAACCAGAATGTAAAAAAGATCCAATCTAAAGAATATAAAGATCAACACTATTTCCTCCAATGTGAGTGACATTTGTTTGTCAGTCTTATTGTTAGTAGGTTAAACTATTTTGTCTTCCAAACTCCCTTTGCTCTGAATGGGTCAATTCAGCCAAATTACAATGAATTAATAAATAATAATAATATTTTTTCATCAAGCCATGCAGACAATGTTGGTTTTGAGATCCTTGTCTAAGAACAGTTTTCATTCGAACTCTTTGGAATAAAAAAAAATCTTTGGAATATCCCAAGTATTCCAAAAAGTATTTAGGCAGAAATCCCTTTGACAAATATTTTAAAGTGAGACTATATAACTTTGGCTACAAGTGACCATTGCAGGATGATGATAGATGCAGGAATATGGTAAAAACATAATGTAACAGTAGCACTAGTATAAGAATTGTAAAGTCAAAATGATACTGCCTAACGGGCGTTAATTGGATAAACTGACCACATATTGGAAAATCTAAATGGTTACTGTCCGGCCTGAAATATGATTACAAATGAATAAAGTGACTTAAGAGCTTTGAGCCTGGCTCAAAATCTCCAACAAAGCGCAGTTTGAAATAACATAATGCATTGAGGGGCAGTTGAGTATGTCCAGTAAACTCAAGCCGCATACTTAAACATTCTTACTAATCTAACATTACTATGCAGTTGGAACGCACACTACATATTCTATTTGACATCTTACTTATTATGAATAGTACATTAGTATGCAATTCCAAACACAGTCTCCGTAAACTGACTTAGCCACCATACGCAAGTGGTCACACCAGATCAAGTCAGGCTGTAGTTGTAAAACATCTTAGTGTATTGGTTTGCTCACGAGTTCAACTTTTCATTTATAAGAGAAAGAATGTTATTTCGTCTTTCAAATGTTACATAGTCTCAATGTAATTAACTATCTTCGTATTCAGATAACACTAGAGATATGTTTGAGATGTATTTGATTTTGTTGAACCAACCTTTTAAAATATGGCTACTAAAGCAAAACATCCTTTCTATTGCACCCCTGAGGTTAATAATGTGTTAATGTTTCATTGCAGTGCGGGGGCGGGGCGGACGGGCTGCTTCATAGTCATCGACATCATGCTGGACATGGCGGAGAGAGAGGGTGTGGTGGACATTTACAACTGCGTGAGGGAGCTGCGCTCACGGAGGGTCAACATGGTCCAGACTGAGGTACGCTAGATCTGGTCCCACAGGGGCCTCAGAAGAGCAGGGCCTGCCCTCAGAGGCTCATGAGTAAAAGGAAGAGTGAGGATGCAGATCGACAGGCTGTGGATTAACTAGTATCTGCGAGCATAAGCCCCACTTCTCTGGTGCCCCAGAACAAATGCTCAGAATTCATAGCAAAGAAAGGAGCTTTTTATTATTTTCCAAAAAATTCATCATTACCTGACTTTTATTAGTAAATTTTTCTACAGGATAAGCGATTCTTGTCTGTAAAAAAAACTTTTTTTTCCCATTTTGCCAGTGACTGATGATGCTCATTATCTTTTTAAAATGCAGCATAATTAGTTTTCATTTTTCAAGTGCCAGTTCAAGTGTCGCATTTTTCAAACAATAGGAATATATTTCATTCTGTGACTAAACTATCCAAATTATAATTGACCTCTATGTGACAGCTGCAGCACAAGTGCTCTTCAGTGCTTGTTTTAACCTGCTTGAAATATCAGATGAATTGTGTTTGTATTTACAGCAGATGTATTTATGGCGAAAACTTTACATTTTTATGATCATTTCTCACAAAGACATTTATTGAAGTGCACACCCTAACTATTTCCCAGGATGCTGAGCACAAGTGCTTGGCAATACATGCTATAATAAAAGGGTTTAGAGGCTTGTAACTGAAAGCATTTAGCTCATATTGATGGCTGAAAGCTTCCCTGGCTCATCCTCCATCTCTATGCCAGTGTGGGCTACCAAAGGACTTTGCGCTTTCCTGAACACCAGCCATCTGGAGGTGTCCATAGTCTCGTTGGATGCATCATTTCACCGTAATTCCCTTTAAATCACAGGCGTCATTGGACTTAATGGGCAAATGTTTCATCGTTGACATCCGAATTGGGATTTGAGTAACTGGAGACCAAATGTTGTTCACCCTGAGTCACTCTCCTCAAATTCAGTGACCTTCAAAGTGTGTGTATGTGTGTGTTTTTCCCTCGCAGGTGTTCAGGCTCGTTGGCAGGGCTCCTCAGCCTGCGGCCAGACACTAACTCTCCAACGTGGTTTAATCTGTTCGCGGAAATGAAAAGCCTTGTTGTTGTTTATAGTTTATGAGCTCCGATACGATCTATCAATCTGTGGATTCTGGTTTGGGCGCTGTGTTGCCACCGACCCGCTGACCCGGCCCGAACTAGTCAAACTCTGCGGTCAGCAATTCACTCTCTGCACTAGACTTAACAAATCGCAACACATGTTTCTCTGTAAATCTGTAAATCAGTGACCCCTGTGCGTGTGTGCGGATTTTGGTCCGAAGTGACAAGGGAGTGTCAGCTGAAAATGTCACTTCAGAATAGATTTGCGTCAAGCCTCAAGCTGTGTCACCATGTCGACTGCTTGACTGGCTGATGTGAGGAGGAGGAGATGCGTCGCGTTTTCCAGTTTTGCTCCGCATGAAGTTAAGGACAGCGGGGGTTGTTTTGGTTGAAGACGTCAGCCTTGTTCTTGCCTAGTTCATGCCTTGATCATGACGATGGAGTTTCAACTTAACTAAGGTCACCAAGGTTTGAGAGGCTCATGAAAGACCTGAAAAGGTCACGGAATTTAAGAATATACTTTCTGCCAGGCCTCTAAATATTTCAACATTTTTATATATCAGTTAAATCAGCTATGTATCAAAAATATGCAAAATTATGTAATGTAACCTTTGAACACAGACAATGACAAATATTAGTCACAGAAACTGCCTCAGGGGTAAAGAATAATCATGGTAAGGTCGTGTAAAGGTCATTGAATTCTGCAAAAATGCAGTGGAACACTGGCTCATGCCTTTCTGCTTTTGGTAAAAAACAAAATCATATTTTGTTCGTTGTCATGAGCCTTAGAAGTCTTATAGATCCGCAATGAGGATGCTGTTTTTTGCAGGAGCAGTATGTCTTCATCCATGATGCCATCTTGGAGGCATGTCTCTGTGGTGACACCACCATTCCTGCCAGTCAGCTCCGCTCCGTGTACTACGACATGAACCGCCTGGACTCGCAGACCAACTCCAGCCCCATTAAAGAGGAGTTTAGGGTGAGGAGATTTAAACACAATAAGGAACTGTTTGCAAATCCCTAATCAAGCATTATCTCAAGTGCAGGATAAGTTGAAAACAACAGTAAACATGTTTTCTCTTGATGAGTGGCGCGGTCCCCCTCTGGGCCAATCAGTAGCAAATATATCACCTTGCTTTAATCTGTAATGGTAGCACCCCTCCTTGGACCAATCAGTGTTATATGAGATGCATCGGCCCCCTAAGTTTCATCACAGTCACATCAGGGGAGTAAGAGCTAACGCTAATGTAACTGATTAAAGAATTGCATTGTTAATTACCATATTGGGAGATAATTAGCACACTCAAGACGCAAGTGCCTACCTTCCAGCGTTGGTATGACAGTGCATAACTCTGCTTCAACCCTGACAGACTCTGAATATGGTGACTCCCACGCTGCGAGTGGAGGACTGCAGCATCGCCCTGCTGCCCAGGAACCATGAGAAGAACCGCTGCATGGACGTCCTTCCTCCAGACCGTTGCCTCCCCTTCCTGATCACCATCGACGGGGAGAGCTCCAATTATATCAACGCTGCGCTCATGGATGTAAGAGTCGAACGCTGGCGAAGAACATTTCACGTTTTAAGAATATTCACTTTACAGGGTCACTTAAAGGAGCATTCCAGCGTTATTGGAATTCTTGCTAATTGAATTCCTGTGATTTTAAAGTGGTAAATTAACAATGAGTCACAAGGCAGGTAATTGCGGCTGCCTCTCTCTCTGTGTGAGCTGAAACTTCCCCACATGTTGCTTTTCTTGTCTAATCAGTTAAGTCTAAGCAAGTATTTTTACTTTGACAGTTAATAGAAAACATTATGGTCTATTAAAGAAACTCTGAGTGGTGGCGTTGGTGTTTCAGCTGATACAAATTACTTCTCTTGGTGTGATTATTGTGTGGCTTGAAAATATTCAAGTGTCAGGTCTCTCTAGCTAATAAAATGTAATTTCTTTACACTATTAACAGTTGAGTTGAGGTTCAAAGTTTCAAATATTGACCTTGAAAACTCAACAAAAATAGACCCACTTAATGCAAGGTTAATTGAATTGCTGCCCTCGAGGTTGTAATCGCATCACGTGATCTTCATCAGATAAAGATTGCTAGTGAAATTGTAGATGTTGAAATTTCCTTTTTTTCTGTACACATCAAAGACTTCTTGTACTGGTTGGGTTTCAAAGTTTAAGTTCAACATTCATTTTTGACATTGAAAATGGCAGAATTGATTAACAATCTCAATACAAATGTTAATTTCATTACAAACAACAAATTCCATCTGATGATGATGATCACATGACACGATCAAATGGCTAATAATTAGAGCTCGGGTTTTTGTTTTGTCAACTTTTAATAACAGGGCTTTGAAAGAAAACTCTTTAAATGCATTTAAGTACACTGGATGCGTCTCAAAGTCATCCAACCAAAAAAGCCAGGACCTTGTGTCCTACTCTTTCCAATGAAAGTACCTAGCAGCGCTAACAAACTCTGACAAAATTATCATTTTGAACGTAAACAACGAACATGGCTATGGTTAGTACTCACAGCTGTTTAGCCAGCAGCTTGTGGAAGACTCCAGTCATGTGCATACAGGCAGGTAGCCCGTCCAATCATTACAGGTTAATTACAGTCCAGGGACAGCCACAGATTTCTGATTATTTTCTTTTGTTAGAGCATTGTATTCATTCATTGCTGTCGGGATGAGAATTTCAACAAATATAATGAAAAATATTTTTGAAGAACATCACCTACCCTAGATACAATTTTGTGATTGAGGCTGACTTGGATTTAAATCAAAAGCTGTGTTTTCTATCACAATAACTAAAATGCACCACAGGAAAAAACATACACGAAATGCAATGTATAGCAATTTCCAAGTGTTAAATGTATTCGGGGTAGACCTAACAAAGAACACCTTGACAAAGCTTGTGTCCATTGATGGACTTTTTGGCTCCTGCCTCGATTGAGAAGGCGACCTTTCAGGAACAGGATCCTCTCCGTCACTAGCCAGAAACCACATTAAAAGTGCAGCGGCCTAATATAATCTCCACAGACATGGAATCTCCATTAAAACAGCACTCAGTGTGAGGCAGGTCAAAATATGGAGGTCATTTTAAAATGGTTATTGGTTTATTCTTGGTAAATTGTCAGCTTATGTGCTATATAATATGCATGAGGTGTATGTAGCGACACTGTTTCAAATCTTTCTTTTGCTTCTTTTTCCCCTCTTCTATTTTTCTTGCTCTCCTCCAGAGTTACAAGCAGCCCTCTGCATTCATAGTGACCCAGCACCCGTTACCAAACACAGTGAAGGACTTCTGGAGATTGGTTCTGGATTACCACTGCACATCCATAGTAATGCTCAACGATGTCGATCCGGCCCAGGTAAACCCGACCTGATATGCGTGCATAAACACACATATACAATACACAAAATAATCCTTGAGGGATATTGCAAGAAGCACGCTGACAAACAGACGAAGCAGTACCTTTCTGTATCTAATAAAGTCGCACAAAAGGACAGCGTGGGAACTGGATTGGAGGGAGATATTGCTTTTTTTGTTTGTTTTCTTTCGGTATGAAAAAAACATAAATGCATTTCTGCTGGCAAACACATGCAATATATGTTTGAAATGAGGTGGATGCTGCAGAGTGGAAGAGGACTTGCCATGAAAGTGCGGGTAGATGTAGAGACAGGTCTGTGGAAGAGCCTATCCAGATTTCTCAGCCCGAGGCTCTGTCATAACACCCGCGGATCAAAGCCTGAAGCCAGGCTTGCTCTCCCCATCCAAATTCCTTTCCCTAGGTGACTGACTGACTGGCTGACTGACTGGCTGGATAGAAAGGGCCTTTCATTCAATATTCTCACTGTAGCCAGCCAGCCAGCCAGCCAGCCAAGGAAACAGCACAGGTGGGAAGGGAGGAAAGGGGGTTAGGCGTAGATGGAGACGAGGGAGGTGGAGGTTTACTATCTTCTCCATCAGCATCTTTGTTTTTGCATCTGTTGAATTTCTCAAATTCTGACAGTCTCTCAAAGGAAGCTAGAAAGCGGTGCTCCTGCTGCCACACAGACTGTAAATGTGTTTGTGCTTTTTTTCTGTGTTCGAGAAAGAAATCGCATATATATTTGTGTGTCCATTGAAATGCGTGGTCTGTTATTTGCATTCTCCTCAGGTACTTTTCCCTTGTTTGTTCATAACTCTGCATGTAGGCTTGTCTGTCTGTGCAGAATGTGTCCATCTGTGCGTGTTCACTTCCACTTGTCTGATTAAGTGCTGTGAGGCCAGCGGTGTGCTCTGCAGGTGCATGTTCTTCACTGGGCAGATAGAGGAGATTTTGAAGCTCTCATGATGCTGTCCCGGGGGTTTATATCTTCTGCTGCTGCCAGAGCAGTCAATAACGCTAACAATCATTTTTTATTCTTCATAGATCTATTGATTGCTTTTTTTTAACTGATTTACCAATCATATACTTTAAACTGTTAAAAAATAGTGAGAGAAACACATCAGAGTTACCCAAAGCCCAAGGTGACATCTACAAATGGGGTTTAATTAAGAAATGTATTGCAATCGGTCAGCTGTAACATTTGAACTCCATTATTTACGACTGAGTGTGTGAACAATTGTTTGCAAACTGAGCAGTCTAAATAGTTAGCTAAAAGTAATGAACAGCAGTAATGGTTAGAATAGATGGCTAATGCATAAGCAGTTGAAATAATAGGCTAAAGTAATGGATACACTTTTTAAATAGATAGCTTATGGATAATTGTTGATTGAGCTAAAAGTAATAAATCAATTGTTGAAGTAGATAGCCAAATTAAACGGTTAATAAATTATCTTAAATGACCAATTACTTTTCTATCAATCAACCATTTTTTAATAAGTGTGTTCTTCTTTTGATTACCTATTTTTCTGCACAGAGCAGATTCTCAGATTATCTCTCTGCCTGAAAAATAAGTTTTTTAATAAATGGCTTTTAGAGAAGTGTGTGTGTTTGTGTAATTTCTTGAACAAATGGTTAGTTGATTAGGAGAATGCTGTCTCTACAACACTTTTTCGTCTATCAAAAAAATGTTTCTTCTGTGAAAAAGCGATTCATCATATTGTAAAAAGAAAGCACTTCACATTGAATTAATTAACCTTCACTCTCTCTACCTCTGGTTTCTCATCATTCATGTTCTCAACCTTTGTGATCTCACAGAAACCTCTTTAGCATTTATGTGTGAGGAGTTGAAATCAATGTTACTGGCTTTAGTTGGGATAGTTTGGACTCCGAAACTAATGAATCATCTTCCATTTTTGTCTCTCTCTGTGTGTGTGTGTGTGTGTGTGTGTGTGTGTGTGTGTGTGTGTGTGTGTGTGTGCGTGTGCGCTGGTACACCTGCACTTTTCTGTGTGTGAATGTATGTGTACGTGCCTATTTCTTTTAGTTGTGCCCACAGTACTGGCCAGAAAACGGAGTCCACCGCCATGGACCCATCCAGGTGGAGTTTGTCTCTGCCGACTTGGAGGAAGACATTATCAGCAGAATATTTCGGATTTACAACGCAGCACGGGTACGGTGACATGGGAGGGTCACGATTCAAACTGGAAGTTATTTGTTTAGGGGGAAAAGAACAAACACTGCATTTAGGTGATCATGCAGTTTTTCTGCTCTGCTGGCCATTTATTTTTTGCAACTTTTACAACTAGTTTGTCTTCTCTGTGGTTATCATCGCAACAGCAAATTTATTCTGTGACTGCACACCTCGCACGTCCCACTCATGCGCCGGCCTGTCCAGTCAAGCTGTGCAGTGGCAGTGTCATTCTGTTCTTCAACTATGCCGCTGCACAAGTGATTGGACCGAGGTGTGATCGCCTCGAGTCACATGTCTCTTAGACAGCTTGAGAAATGTTCACACCTAGTTAGAAAAGGTAGAAGTTGAACTCCCTGATTGCTCCTTCAACAAACACCTTCTGGGTAGAACATGAACCTGAAAAGGGTCAGTCCACCCGAATTATACCAATGTCTAGCCATGTAAATCATTTAGGATTTATCAGTCTAGGTTTTTTAAGATATTGTCTCTGAGATTTCCTTTTCCACCACAATACAATGCAAAATACACAACCTTTCATTTCAGAAGAAAATCTCCTTGTTACTCTGGATCCCCCCAAAGGGTTCACAAGATGAATCTGAGGATTCATAAGAGGATTGAAGGGATAGGAGAGAATACAAAATATATTTCTTCCACACCAAATTATATTTATTTTTCTGATTTTTCTCAATTTGTTCCTTCCTTTTTTAAATGCTTTCAGGCCCCCAAAAAGTAATCAAATGAAACAATTTAAGTCAAATAAAAAGCAGTGCTTTACATCAGTAATCCACAGTTGTTTTCAGCTCGTGCCCCCCTAAAAAAAGAGTATTTTTTCTTATAGTTTCATTTGAAGGATTTCTATCCAGTATTTCACAAGAAAAATAAATCATCCTGTGACCACTCACATTGATCTTGTTTGCTTTTGATAATTCACAGACCTCGCTGTGAATGTTTTTATTGTAAGTACTTTGTAATGAAGAAATAGTCCCTATGAAAGCTGCTGACAGCGTGTTGACCATTAAGATCAACAAGCACGCTGATTATGGAAGGGCAAGTTGTTAAACACGCTTTTAAATTTCATATTTGAAATATATGAGCACCACAAACCAAATTCACTTTTTATTGGAGTGAAGGAAGAAATTTCAGAGACGCAAATCTCACAACTTTTGGCAAATAAAAACATGCATGGCTAGATACCTCTACAGGTCTGTCTATGTATTTGTTGGTGTGGGGGAAGTGACCTTATAACTTTGAGCAACCATACATCACTGCGCAGTACGGGCCCAGACCTGCGCCAGCGTCACCTGCAGTCACCTGCGTAAGCTCCTTACCCCTACAGTCTGCCCACAGTTGTCAACAATCACTCCTCATATCAGCGTGTTATAACACCGTCTGGACAACAGAGGCACCACCACTGTGTTAAGTGGAATACAATCTAATCACACATGATCTCTGACAAGAGTTATTGATCGATATGTCTGAGTGTGATTTAGAGTGTCTGTAGCTCTTAACTATCTGTCTCCAGCTGAGACTGTGCTCATCTATCAACCTATCTATCCCCGCATTCATCTCTTCAGTGACTCCTCTTGTCCTACTTGTCCCCATCAAGGCTTAGCTTAGCTGCATCTTTACAGTCTGATTGCATTGTTGCACAGCAGCGATTAAGCCCCCCCCCTACTGTGTGTGTGTGTGTGTTAACCTGGGATAACCAGTGTGTCCTTCCCCTCCAGCCTCAGGACGGCTACCGGATGGTGCAGCAGTTCCAGTTCCTGGGCTGGCCCATGTACAGAGACACGCCCATGTCCAAGCGCTCCTTCCTCAAGCTAATTCGACAGGTGGACAAGTGGCAGGAAGAGTACGACGGAGGCGAGGGACGCACTGTGGTCCACTGTCTGTAAGTTATCACTATACTGAGTGCAGAGGGAAGTTCAGTCAGCACTGCCATTAAAAATGAAACATCTCCACCTACTGACTGAAGAACTTCACTGCATCAAAAACCTATGAAACTCCTCATCCCTCAATCAGCTTTATTGTCAAATCCTTACCTTTCTATATCAAACAAAACTTAAATTATATTTATTTTTGATGCATGTCTTGTTTTTTAATAACTCTAGGAATGGAGGTGGCCGAAGTGGGACATTCTGTGCCATCAGCATTGTGTGTGAGATGCTTCAACACCAGCGCTCTGTGGATGTTTTCCACGCTGTCAAAACACTAAGGAACAATAAACCCAACATGGTGGACCTACTGGTGAGGAGCAGTGCTGCAGCACTTTTGTCAGACTTGTTTGAGTTTATTATAACCTCCCATAGAACCTGATGGTATTTAAAGGGGATACTCCAGCAATGTACTTAATAAAGTTGTGGGACTAATTAAAAAAAAAAAAAAAAAGAAATGCCCTTTTAAATCTGTGCCACTAATTTCAAATGCTTTGTCATTTCCAAGCCCATCCGTTTTGCAGTAATATCATTGATCTTCATTTATAAAATTGGTGGATCGTCCCTTTAAAAGTCATAAAATTTGACTTTCTTTTGGTCAACAAGTTACCCAACTGTACATGTACCTGCATCGAGATATTATACATCTAAACCATTCGATGATCACATCAGATGAATCAATTCATAGAAATATAAAAATAAATATTATTTCACATGGGTCTTATTAAAATTGTGTTTTACACTTGTGTGGCTTTGATTCCCTTCAGATTATTTAAGTTATTAATAAAGAAAGAAATGTTGTTGTCCATAAATTACAGTGAAAATATAATTAAAAGCAAAAAAAATCCAATTACACTAATATGTAGTCAAAGTGATTTTGTTATTTGTTTTGATTAGTCTGTATAGCTCCAAGTCTCAATTATCAAACAGGCAACTGACCCTTTTTGGGGCAACAGATCCTCAGGGGCCACAAAACCTTTGCTTTACTCATATTGTCAGCTTTACATCTATGTGTATGTACATATATGCGAACACTTTAGCACAATTTGATGAAGCAGAATATCTGAGATGAAAAGAGCCTCGTGCTCTGTTACCTGATAAGAGCCCTGGCTTGTCAAAATGTAGCTTTAAACCCGTCTTCATTTCAGATGATGTGTTTACACGGTGCATATTCTTAAATTATTAAGTACGTACGATGTACTGCAGCATACCAATACGGCATATCATTTACAGAGATGGTGTACTTGGGAGGAAGGGGAGGTTAAAGCTACAAGTGTACTCCGTCAGAACTACTTGCCAGAAAGTCAAATTGCTTCGGACCCTAATAGGGGCCCAGATGCTCTTTTGTTTTCCCTCTAGCAGGTTGGTCTGGCCATGTACGCCTCTCTAATGTTTTTGTTTGTTTCCTCTTGTCTCATAGGACCAGTACAAGTTTTGCTATGAAGTGGCACTGGAGTACTTGAACTCTGGGTAACTTGCTACTGAACCCACCAGAGACTTACAGTTTGGGACATTACAGAAGACCGCAGCTCACATGTGTGCATTGTGCTAAGTGCGTGTGTGTGTGTGTCTTACTGACTCGACAGGAGAGAGGTATGCACATAACCAGACATGCAGCTCTTTTTTGGCCAGCTCTCTTCTTCTAAATGGGGAAAGGTAACAGAGTTGTACAGTGTTAAATATCGCAGCCTGTTTCTGTCAGTACCGGCTAAGGAAGCTATCAGGAGCACAATGAGGGTATTTTTTTTTTTCTCCTCTGCTGTGAGTCTACTTCTCTCTGGATCCCTCTTTCTCTCTGCCTCTATCTCTCTCAGCCGCCTGTAGTCCCGTGGTTGTTGCCTTGATCCTCATTGGACGATGAGCATTAAATATTCTCCAGTTTTCCGTGGAATGCGATACACTGTACATAGCGTTAACGTGTTCATTTTATTCTCTCTGATTTTAGTTTTTTGTTCATTATTATAAGTCATTAAATGCAGGAGCTCAAAGCCTAAATGTTACTAAATGTCCTGTAAATTTCTGACTTCTAGATGATTATTGCTTAATACTGTATGTTGGGGACAGCTGGCTCAGTCTACATCTGCTTACCTTATTTCCTGTACAGGGATCCAAAGCTTTATTTGCTCTTCCATTTGAATTCTTGTTGTGCATATTGTACATATTTCTGTAGATTATTTATTCACAGTATGTACTTTTTTTGTGACTCGCAGTAAGTGACAATCATATGTTCTATAGGTTTGGTTTATTGACTGTATTGTGTGCTTTTTTTTTAGTCACTTGTGTGACAGATCAATTCCACTGTAAAGAAAAAAAGATATTATATAAATGTATCTACAATATAAACATTGGATTATGTATTTCTGCCTTGTGAGTGGAGCAGGAAAAGATTACATGAGGGGGACATCTGTTGGAGAGATGAGGAATAACGCAATCACTTCCATGTTCGCAACTTTTAAAAGCGCCATAGTATTGATCCGTTTTCATGTCTGTAGTTATAATGTTATGCTACTACATGAATGATGGCTTTTCTGCAATTTTGCAAATGGATACAGTTTTGTTTTGAAGTATATTTGTTGAATGAAATGATGAAATTTAAGTTCTCACAGGCCGAACAGTCACAGAACGGGACCCTAATTGGACAACAAAACCACTACAAACAGGTAAACCGTCTGAACTGCAAAGTAACGAGTCAAATGCTGCAAATGTGACTAAACGGGCAGTAGTTAGCACACGTTTAGCGAGAGTAACAAATGTTGCATCGTGACAATGTTGAAGGGTATATGTGGTCAAAATACGTATTTTTACAGCTAGTTTACAGCTTTGTCAACATCTAAGAACATACACTGTATAGATCTAAAATAAGGAATATTTGAGATCCTTTAAAGGAACAGTGTTTAGGATTCAGAAGGATATATTAGCAGAAAAGGAATATAATATTCATAAAAAAAAATTTCATTAGTGTATCAGCACCTGAAACTAAGAATTGTTGTATTAGTTTAGAACGAGCCCTTCATATCATACATGAAGCTTGTCCTTTTCACAGAGTCCCCCATGTTTCTCCAGCAGCCCAGAACAGACCAACCAAACACTGGCTCTCAACAGATCTTTTCTCGTCTTCACGTTACCTGAAAGCCACCGTAGTTCCCCAACACGCTTTAAAAGGGAGGGGTGAGCAGAGAGATATTCAGTTGGCTGCAATCTGCAACCTCAACCGATACCTCAAATGCTAACTATAGTCCCAAACACTGACAGCTACACCGCGGGCGCCTGGCAGTTCTGTTAATAGTGTGTCTCAAAATCAATGGGTTCTTTAAATGGGTTTTTGGTTCGGTGCCTTTAATAAGTTATGTGGTTAACACAAGCTTAAGAGATTTTTAAGTTTTGTTCTGCAATGTAAAATACATAAATAATATCCCTTTTGTGCATTTTGAAGCTTTTAAGTGTGTTTAAAAAATGCGGTTGCTAACAAGTGGCTAAATGAGTCTACAAATCATCATCGCGCCCACTAGTCCGCCTTTACAGCCTCAATACTCACGCGGCCGATGAGTAGTTTGTTTATAGCCCACCGTTAGCTTTTTACTTCTGCCGATTGCATTCACGCTTCAAAAATCCTAAAAGTGGTTTGTGGAGATTCACAAATGCTTTTTGAATCATTTGTAAAGATTATGTTGCTGAACAAAATGTAAGTATCTCACATTTTTTGTTTGCCATCATCCCAAATGGATCTATCCCATTGGCTTTTTGTGGAAGGAACCAGTGCTATGCTAACTTCCAGTGTTGGCCTATAGAAATAACTCATATTTGCATGACTCTATACTGTACACTTGGAGGACGAGCTCCCCACATGCACACTATGCTACCACTTGTAGCGTACAACAAATAGGCACAAATCCTATTTTAAACTTACTTAATACTACCTATTTCAGGGTAATCATGTTACATGTTTTAAATGTTGGAGAGGTGGTGATTTAACTCTTTGGTAGTGTTTTGAGGGTCTAGTAGTTGGTGGTGGATTGGGATACATCACATTGTAAAGTTGCTCCCTGTATTTCTTTTTCAATTATTAACCTTGAAGAAATATTTAGTGTTTTTTATCCGGCTCATCTGCACACTTGTTCTCAAAAAGTTCTTTACAAAAACATGTTTTACAGTTTTACCTGTGTGGTGACTTTGAGAAGTTGGAATCAAAGGCAACACGTCAGATTCTTACAAATGATTCATTTAAAAAA
>JACSYO010001053.1:0-80000 GCA_016806645.1 Ophiodon elongatus
TCTGCATGTGTCTTCATGCAAAGTATCCTCATAGAACTATTTGAATGATATTCAAATTGTTTTGCATTTTTCTAAAGAAAGCCAGCAACACGTGTAAATTTTCTCTCCTGACATGCACACTGTCTTTTTAAAATAGATTTGTATGCCTTTTAAATATGTTTTGCTCTTAACAGTATGAACAAGAAAACATAGACACTTTTTCACTGGATTTTCCAACCCTGTCTCTTACAAAATGACCTTCTCATACGACTAAACTGCACATAATAATATATAACCCCACCAAAATAATATTGAAATACAGATTTAAAAAATACTCCAAAAAGTACACAAAAATACAGCACAAAAAACAACTTTGTAAACTTGTGACGGACACACAAATCCCCCCCCCCCCCCCTCAGCCTTGCACTGTTGCGTACTCTCACTGCACCACAGGGAACACGCGCACCACCTCGCAGTGCATTCACATTTTGGCCAGACTTCCCGATTGCCGTTGTTAGACGACGTGAATCTTTTTATTACGGAGCCATAAAAGTGGTTGAGGGATGATTCACGGACACAGCAGCTCCGCTCAGCCAGGAGACACAAACGCATTCAGTCAGACTCCAGAGAGCCACTATTCAATAAACTAGAGCATTCTGCATGCTGGCAGCTGTCACATGTTTGTTGGCCACCTGCCTATACACACACACACACACACACACACACGTACAGTCTTTGTGATTTCAATGAGAACATTGAGAAGAATAAGACGGAACAAATACCTATTGTGTTTCTTTACACACACACACACACACACACACACACACACACACAGCCACAGCAGTGATGGAGGTGATCCAGTGTACAACACATTGATATCTCTGCCCTTCAGAAGTATCGCTGGGCCCAGCTGGGCTCTGTGGTGATTGATAAACACTTTGCTCTCCCTCCGTCTCCGTCTCGGGTGACACCAGGCGGGGCAGGACAGGTGTGTTTGTCTTTGTGGCGTCCCACAATCCTCTCTGTCACAGCCACTCAGACACAAACACAAGCACTCAGTAAAGGTCCTGCTTTCAAGTTTGTGTGTCGTCAGAGTTTCAGCAGTAAAAGTACATGTTTAATTTGCTTTATGTAGTTAAATTATTGGCAGTAAAAGTACACATGTATTATCAGCTTATTGTAGTTAAAGTATCAGCAGTAAAAGTACACAAGTATAATCAGCTTCATGTTGTTAAAGTTTCAGCATGATAGGATCTGCCAGTTTATCGAGCTGACACACACACACACACACACACACACACACACACACACACACACACACACACACACACACTCCATGTAATCATGTAGGACATGAATGTCCTCACAAACACACCTGCCGTTGGTCTCACGTCGTGTGAATTGGTTTCACGTTGCAGACCTGCTGCAGTCAGACGTCACGCTGCTCGATGAATCTGCTGACGTCACAGAACCCGAAACACGTACAACGCCTGAGAAAGTCCAGATTACCTGCTTTCTAATCCCTCTGCAATAAACATGTCCACCGTGTGGCTGCACCCGTCCAGTCGTGGACATGCTTTTTTTTTATTCTATGCATTTTAAAGTTATTGTATTTATAGTACACAATCCCCTCTTTTAGTTACTTTTCCTTCTCTTTAGCTCTGACGGGAACGCTGTTTGAAAAAATTTCCAATTGCTTTGATTAAATAAGGCTGCTTATGCCGCTGTCTTCCAACTGACCGCTCCTCTCTGCAGATGGAGTCGCCACTTCGAGAACCTCAGTATTGTTCTGGCCCCGTCGCTGGGATGGATCTTCACAACGGCTGCTTCGACCACACTGGACCAAACCAGAGCGGTCTTCAGAAGCCACCAGCCTGCCCGACCTGCCGAGCGCAGCTTGAGATTCGATGCCAGCTGCTGTGGAATCTTCAGTGCGACTGTTCGGTGCAACACCATCGAGGTCAACACCCTAGTTCCCAACTCTCCGCCGCTGCCTCCGGTCATCCCTGCTGAGATACAGGTTTTGTTTGTAGATGATGGTGACGGCAATATATCATTGGAAGCCCTTCTTTGGCATCTGTTTGCTGGGTCTTCCCGCGACTGATGGCCACTGCCACAAGGCTGTCTCGCCATGTTTTTTTTAAGGCAGATGCGCCCAGCTCAGGTGGCTTTCGTCTTGCCCCCTCTAGCAGACACCTGGCAGCATGTTCAGGCAGCAGACACTGAAGACGTGAGCCTATGTTGCAGTTCTTGTGGATGTCCATATGGTTCTATCTCTTGGACATTTCGGAAACCTTTTTTAGGGTTTGTGCTAGCTGACAGGACAGGACTGGTGGAAAAGGTGGGGTGTATTGTCAGTTGTGATTCACAGGAACCCCCCCCCGACCCTCTGGGCATGATAAACTAGCATGTTCCCGAGCTCCTTGATGTACTGGGGAATGTGGTGTGCAGGGTATCTACTGTGGCGGCCTAGTTTATAAAGAAGTAAGATGGCTGCTGCGACTACTGTGGTTGGGTCGATGTCATCTCAGCAGGACGTGCATTAATCGGGCTCCACCCATAGAGTCCAGTAGAGGGCGGAGCCTGTGTGAGCTCCTTACCCTATCTCTAAGGCTGAGCCCGGCCACCCTACGGAGAAAACTCATTTTGGCCGCTTGTATCCGAGACCTCGTTCTTTCGGTCACAACCCAGAGTTCGTGACCATAGGTGAGGGACGGAACGTAGACCGCCCAGTAAATTGAGAGCTTTGCCTTCCGGCTCAGCTCCCTCTTCACCAAGACGGTCCGGTGCAGCACCTGTTTTACTGCTGCAGCCGCACCGATCCATCAGTCGATCTCCCGCTCCATCTTACCCTCACTCGTTAACAAGACCCCGAGATACTTGAACTCCTTCGCTTGCGGTAGGCACTCCGTTTCCACCTCCGTCTGGAGGGAGCAATGCATCGGTTTCCAGCAGAGCACCATGGCCTCAGATTTGGAGGTGCTTACTCTCATCCCTGCCGCTTCACACTCGGCTGCAAATCGCCCCAGTGAATGCTCGAGGTCATGGCCCAAAGAGGCCAACAGGACTATATCATCTGCGAACAACAGAGAGGCGATCCTGAGACCCCCGAACCTGACGTTCTCCACCCCCCGGCTGCGCCTAGATATCCTGTCCATGAAAGTCACGAACAGGATCGGTGCTAAATGGCAGCCCTGGCGGAGGCCAACACCCACCGGGAACGCGTCTGAATTATTGCCGAGAATACGAACACAGCTCCTACTGCACTCGTACAGAGACCGGATGGCCCGTTGCAACGGGTCCGGCACCCCATACTCCCGCAGCACCCTCCACAAAACCCCCTGAGGGACCTGGTCGGATCCTCTTGAATCTGAGGTTCGACAATCGGTCGCAGCGTCCTTTCCAGCACCCTGGCATAAGCTTTCCCCGGGAGGCTGAGTAGTGTGATACCCCAATAATTCGAGCACACTCTCCGGTCCCCCTTTTTGAAAATGGGAACCACCACCCCGGTCTGCCAGTCCATGGGCACTGTTACCAACCCCATGCAACATTGAAAAGGCGTGTCAGCCAAGACAGCCCAACGACACACCCCTAGGCTACAAATAAAGCCAGCTAGGCAACAGCATCCAGCAGAGTTGTGCCAAAGCTCCACCTCTCACCTGACTCACCTTAGACAAACAGTTTGTTACTCTTCTTCACTAAAGAGACACACAGACTGAAAGAGAGACGATCACATTCACCTTCAGACCAAACTTACGACTTCCTCTAAGTGAGTATAACCTTATGTCTTAATGACGTTCATCTGATACTTATATGTTTATACTTATAATAATGATGTCAATCATTTATTTAAAGACGTTAAACATTGAATGGGGTCAAATTGACCCCAAAGATAACAGGATTGTTAAAATGACGGTCCGAGGCGAGGAGGACTTATTTGTTGATCACCTGATGCCTCGACTCCTCTCTCCTCTCTTCTCTTCCTCACGTCTTCCGCTTGCATATCCATGGGCGGGACTAACACACGAGCCGAGGAGGAGAGGAGGCACAAAATGTTAAATTGAGACCCAGGGTTAACGCTAACCCAGACCCAGTGAAATTAGTAGAGGAGGGATGGGAGCAATCACTGACGTACTTTCTGTGTTTTCAGCTTCACTCAGAGACAAAATGGCTTCCAGATCAGAGGAGGATCTCAAGAAGAAACTTCAGGAAACTCTGGAGCCCGTAAAGGAGAAGTTAAAGGTTTTTACACAAGTTAGAGAGAAGTCTGGTGAAACAGAAAAATACATGAAGGTCCAGGCCCAACGCACAGAGAGGCAGATTAAGAATCAGTTTAAGAAGCTTCACCAGTTTCTAAAGGAGGAAGAGGAGGCCAGGATCTCTGCTCTGAGGGAGGAAGAGGAGCAGAAGAGTCAGATGATGAAGGAGAAGATGAAGACTCTGAACAGAGAGATAGCAGCTCTTTCAGACACAGTCAGAGCCACAGAGGACGAGCTGAGAGCTGAAGACGTCTCATTCCTCAACAACTACATGGCTGCAGTGGAAAGAGTCCAGCAGCACCCCCTGCTGGAGGATCCACAGCTGCTCTCAGGAGCTCTGATAGACGAGGCCAAACACCTGGGCAACCTGACCTTCAACATCTGGAACAAGATGAAGGACATGGTCTCCTACACTCCTGTGATTCTAGACCCAAACACTGGTAGTCCAGGACTCATCCTGTCTGAAAATCTGACCATTGCGAGACGAGAGAATCAGAAGCTTCCTGATAATCCAGAGAGGTTTAATAAACACTTCTCTGTTCTGGGCTCTGAGGGATTTAACTCTGGGACTCACAGCTGGGATGTCGAGGTAGGAGACAGTACAGATTGGAAACTGGGACTGTTAGCTGAGTCTGTCCTGAGGAAGGGACGCATACAGTCTGGATTATGGAGATTATGGTTCTTTCAAGAGAAATGCTTTGAATCGGTACCACCAGCTGATCCCACTGTTCTCGGAGAGTCACCATGGTCACCATCAGCTCCAGCCACTGATCTCGTTGTGCAGAAGAAGCCTCAGAGGATCAGAGTGAATCTGGACTGGAACAGAGGAAAGCTGTCGTTCTCTGATCTTGATACTAACACACACATACACACCATCACACACACTTTCACTGAGAGGATGTATCCAATCTTTGGTACTGCTCATGAAATGAAGATATTACCACAGAATGTCTGTGTGACAAACTAGTGACTCACTACTCACGAGTTACCACTTCACCCATACGTTAGAGAGTTTTTCCCTTCAATTTTAGAGGTTATGCGTTGGCATTGTGTGGCGTCGTGTCTGCTTCTCCGCTCCCCTTTTTTTCATGAATTTACATCTTTATCCAGTTTTTGCCACATTTTACGCTAGACTTTTTCAGATATTGTCTGTTTTAATCCATATGTCTTAACTAAGCTTATGATGTCAGCTGACAGGGAGTCTAATGCTCCCTGGACCGGACAACCTTCCGAGGCTACCAGCTAGTTTTCAGCTCTTAGGTTCGGAGCTAGCTAACGCTACGGGAACCACAAGCCCTCCATTCCATCCCACCACAAGCCCTGGTCCTTGGTCCGTGCTCACAGCAGCTCAGGAGTGAGGCATCCCACAACCACGGTCACATCCTGGACCTGGTCTGCTCCACAGGACTCACCATCAATCACCTCACCACTGCCAGCCCCCGCCCCTGGATCTGTAAATCCTCCACTAACCGACTGGTCACTCTCTCACTTCTCCCTAATCTCCCCCTCAGATCTTAATAAATCACAATCTCGTATGAAGACTCCAACCTGCGACCTGACCCCATACCTTCCACTTTAGTCATGACTCCCGGCCTTCCAACCGCTCATCCTCTCTGTCATCAACTCCTCCCTGTCTACTGACTCCGTCCCCCTCACTCTCAAACTCGCCTCAGTCACATCCATCCTCAAAAAGCATGGCCTGGACCCTGACATCCTCAACAACTACCGACCCATCTCCAATCTCCCTTTTCTGTCTAAAATACTGGAACGCACTATTGCCAATCAACTCAAAACCCACCTGGACTCTATCCAACTATATAAACCATTTCAATCCGGATTTAGATCTCATCACAGCACAGAAACAGCCCTCGTCAAAGTCACCAGCAACCTCCTCTGACGACGACGACGACCACTCCCTCAACATCTTAATCCTACTGGACCTCAGTGCAGCCTTTGACACCATCAACCACTCCATCCTCCTCTCCCATCCTCCCTCCACATTACTGGCACATCCCTCTCCTGATTCAAGTCATACCTCTCTCACCGCCAACAGTTCATTATCATCAATAAATCCAGGTCTGACACAGCCCCAGTCCCTCAAGGTTCAGTACTCGGTCCCCTCCTCTTCATCCTCTACTTGTTTCCCCCTTGGCAACATCATACGCCACTACAGTCTCCATTTCCCCTGATATGCCGATGACACATAGCTCTACATCTCCAGCAAATCCATCACACCCACTACCTACTCCACCATCACCAACTGCCTCACAGATATAAAGACCTGGATGCAAGCCAACTTCCTCAAACTCAACAGCGACAAATCCGAAATCCTCACCTTCGGCCCCAAATCACTCAACAAATCCCATCACTTAGTGGAAGCTGATGAGATCCAAATTAAGAAGAAATAAATAATTCATCAAAATAACTGATTGTGTACTGCACTGTTTGATCAGTCAATCATTGTTCAGATAGAAAAAAGGAAATTTAAATCTAGTCCAGATTTTTCCTTACAATAAAATCAATGTTTAACTATTAAATGTTTACTGTTGGAAGACATGCAATTTGATGTGAATATCTCATAGACGTAATGCCCTGGCCTATAATTTAACTTCAGGTGATTAAAACTCACCAGATTGAGAAAACAATGAACTTAATAGACAAAAATTGTAACGTGAATCACAGGGCCCTGTGAAAGTCACAAAGTAAGTGCCAGCGTAGACTGGGCAGAACCAAAATAAATGCTTTGCACTCAACGAAATAGCAGAACTAACAGCCGACCAATGGCCCAGTCCATATGTCTCTGCATACGTTAGTTTGCAACCGCTCACATCCTGCGATAGAATGCATAGAGGATGTAGAGCCTAAGATGGCCTCTAAACGGTTAACGGTCCTCTACCAGAAAGCAGAAGTAATAACAAGTCACCGTTGAAGCGGATCTGCTCAATAGCAGCTCTGCTATTGAGCAGATAAAGCTGAAGCAGAATAAGGAACTAATAAACGGATCCTTAAACATTGCAACATTTATCTGTGTGTTCGGATTTCTTAAAGTTTTAATTTTGTATTCTTGTGTTTTATTTCTTCTTCTAATGCTCAGGTTTAGGTATAACCATCTAAAGACTACATATATTTGAAAGTTTACTCTAACATATAATCAATGCTTTGCAAATGTAACCAGTATGATTTGTAAACCTAAGTCATTTTCTTAATGACGCTATTATCATGACGTGCTGTCCATCCATTATCCAAACCGCTTATCCTTTTTAGGGTCGCGGTGCGCTGGAGCCGATCCCAGCTGACATTGGGCGAAGGCAGGGTACACCCTGGACAGGTCGCCAGTTCATCACAGGGCAGACATATAGAGACAGACAACCATTCACACCTACGGGGAATTTAGAGTCCAATTAACCTGAGCTGCATGTCTTTGGACTGTGGGAGGAAGCCGGAGAACCCGGAGGGAACCCACGCTGCCACGGGGAGAACATGCAAACTCCACACAGAAGGACCGCCCAGACCGGGAGACGAACCCAGACCCCTCTTGCTGTGAGGTGACAGTGCTAGCCACTACACCACCGTGCTAGCCACTACACCACCGTGCAGCCCATGATGTGCTGTATTCATGTATAATCTATAATACTATGTACTGTCTTTAATATTGATATAATTTGGATATTAGTGAGCATGTGAGATCCTACATCCGGCGCACTGCTAAAAGGCAGAAGTTGAGAAGAAAAAAAAGTTAGGAGGAGGTGGGGGGGGGGGGCCGCAAGCCCCAGGCCGTTAATGGATGTGTGGCAAAGTTATAAGAATCCCCTCAAAAAAACAGAGGTCAGAGTTGGTGAAAGAGGTTATTGCAGGAGTGGAGATCAGTCAGTCAGAGTTTCTCATTTTTCTCTGGACTTTAGGGAAAACACTTTACTCGTTAAATTCAGATTATATTTTCTGTTTTCGAGTGTTGTAGCTGTAATCCTTTTCTATATTGTTGTAAAAATAAATATTGACTGTATTGCAGTTCAACCAAATAGTGAGTTTGTAGCACTTCTTTTGTGTTCTTTGATTCCGTTCATTGATCGAGCCCGCTGACCGTACGAGGGAGGGGGAGGGGGGTGGGGCTTCCCAACGACCGCTCCACAAAGCCCCTGAGAGGTAAGTTAAATTACATCCACTCGGTTACATATACTGATACCTACATACATACATACATGTGCTTATAGGGAGAGAATATTCCTAGATGACACATGGCTCCGCGCCGGTCATTTTAATGTCTGTAAGTTAGGAGAGAGATTTATAGTTGTTAAATCTCCGTGCAGGGTTGGTCAAAAATCATTAAACTGATAGCTCATAATGACCGCTATCCAAGCCTTATACCATGCTAGATAAATAAGGAAGGTATACATACTAAATTTAATTAAAGCCGCAAGCACCAATGTGAGGGCCCTCGCACCTTTGCGCACGTCGGGGGTGCTGGCGGAATGCCGGCTCACGCGGCCGAGAATGTCTGCGACCATCGGCCAAAGTGTCCACGAGTTAGACTTTTTTTTCCTGCATGGAGTGACGCTGGAAATTAAGCAAAGTCCACCTTTTCCTGTATCCACTGTGTGGCGCTAGACAACATGCATCAACATGCATTATACTGCTCTTTAACAAGTGTAAACAACATTATGTAAATGTCATGTAAATCGGATGCTGTTCTCACATAACACTGACTTCCTGTTCCCAGTAGGTTGCGCTATGACACTGAATGAAAATTGGCTTGTCGATATACTCAGGCCGTGAATTTTATCAAGCATGGCCAGTTTGGGGCAGATTCGAGCAAATCCATTGGAGTTACATGAGCTTGTTTAATGGAAATTCAAGTAAAATGGCCGCCACCCCACGGCTATGCCGTTCCGTTAAAAGTAAACCTTTTGATAACTTTTAATCGCAAAGGTCTTTAGATTGTATTGACCAAATTTTAAGAGGATCTGACAAATTCCTTGAGAGGAGTTCGTTAAAGTATATCGCCTAGAAATGTTAAAAAAAAGTTAAAGATTAAAATGGCGGACTTCCGGTACGGTTTAGAGCAGACCTGGGCATTGTACGGCGGGCTGTCGCCGTCCGGCCCGCGGGAAGTCAATGGGAAATTAGGAATAAAACGTAAAGAAGTGTACATCATGCACATTATACAGCTGCATTGCTTTTATTTTGAAAGCGACTGCTGCCGTTTTTTTTCTTAATTTCCGTATGTTGGTAAATTGGTGAGTGTGTGCGATCAGCAGTGTCACTGCGATGTGTTGAACTGAGTTTACAGGAGATGGGAGTTAGCTGTCAGCCCTAAAAAAAATATCAAAAGATTGATACAGAGAGTGTAGAGTTTTTTACTAAACATGGACTTCTAAGTATTTATTTACTGAAGTCGAAGGTAAACCCGTGTGCTTAGTTTGTGGAGAACAGGTCTCAGTGTTTAAGGATTACAGTGTGAATCGCCATTACGAGACAAAACACGCGGAGCAACACAAACATGCTCATTTTTGGTTCAGAGGATGTTGTTTCTCTTTGGATCTACCTCCATGTGTAAACAAACATTCTCCGTGATAAAGTTTAACAAATACAGATACAGATCCTCTCTCACTGACGATCACCTGTCAGCTGTCCTTCTCATATCCCCCTCAGACATTCAGCCTGACTTCAGAGCTTCGTTCAAGCCAACACAGACAAGGTTTCTCACACTGACCTGGAAAACAGAAAATGAAAATTTGATTGCAGAAACTTGATCCCAATTCTTTAAAATTGTAATGTGTAAAGTAACTCATAACTAAAGCTGTCAGACAAATGTAGTGGAGTAAAAAGTACAATATTTCCCTCTGAGATGTAGTGGAGGGGAAGTACAAAATTTAATAAAATGGAAATAGTCAAGTAAAGTACCTTGAATTTGTACTTAAGTACAGTACTTAAGGAATTATACTTGGTTACATTCCACCACTGATCATGACATTCACTCTTACCACTCGCAGCTTATCAAAACCATACAATTTACTGCTTTTTATAAAGAGGTGGAATAATATTGAGCAGGACTGAGTTCAGTCTATTGGTCCGGCCCTCCACAACAGTCCTTGTTTCTCATGTGGCCCCTTGGGAAAAATAATTGCCCACCCCTGGTTTAGAGCATGGTTCCAAGAGACTTTTTTTTTTAAGTCGTCATGTGTTACACGTGCCTAACAAATTTCATATATGAAGGGGAAACATAGCTCTGCGGCTGCTATTTTGAAAATATGTAGGGGGCGCTATTGAGGCAATTTATGACGGCAAAGGCCAAAACCGATATCAAATATTTAATTCCATCACCTTTGACATGTGTGGAAAGTTCCATGAGGTTTTGACCATCCCAGGCACAGAGAAATCAGCTTCTTTTTTCATGGCGAATGATGCAGCAACGGCGTTCAACGAGAACTCATAATATTCATGATGAGTTATCATCAACGTTGATGATAACTCATCATGAGTATTATGAGTTCTCGGCTTTACTTACAACATTTTAGACTGATCTGGTCAACTTGCTAGGAGTAGTATCAGAAAGTATAAAACGTGTAATTTCCTTTTGCCAGTAGGTGTTGCTATGACTATGTGAACATGTTTGCATGGAATTGTGTTCAGGCCTGAACTAGTATCATGCAAAATAAATTTGGAGCAGATTGAATAAAGAACCTTGGAGTTACAACAACTTCCTCTTTCTTGGCGAACTGCACAAATTGGGTGTGTAATGGCTGCCACGCCACGTCAAGGCCGTTCAATGACAACTTACCATTTTGATATATTTTCATCATAAAGGTCTTCAGATCATTCTGACCAAATTTGAAGTTGATGGCAAAACATTTGTAGGAGGAGTTCGTCAAAGTATAACGCCTGTAAACGATGAAAAATGGCTAAAAATGCAGAAATTGGGCGATTAACTGTAGTGCACCCTAGTGTTTGAATATAATAAAAATGACAGGGTAGGTTTAAGGATACAATGCTAAATATATTCTACAAATTTGGTGATGATAGGCCAAGTGTTTTGGAAGTTATGTGTATTAATGTACTAAGCCACGCCCCTTAGAGGTTCATTGGTCCATATCTTCTAAACACAATGAGATATCAACAAGCTACACTCTGTGTTTACATATCCAGTAGTGAATGTGTGCTTTAGAATAAAACACACCCCTGGGCTACAAGTGAAGCCAGTTAGGCAACAGCATCCAGCAGAGGTGTGCCAAAGCTCCACCCCTCACCTGACTCACATAAAACAATCAAGAAAACAGTTTGTGATTCTTCTTCACTAAAGAGACACACAGACTGAAAGAGAGACGATCAGATTCTCCTTCAGACCAAACTAACAACTTCCTCTGAGTGAGTTCGGCTGCAGGAGAGAAAAGTGGAAAACTACAACACTGCTGCTTCAACCTGCTGACACTCCACACTGAATGTGAGTTTGACTAAAATCAGTGAAGTTAGTAGAGGAGGGAGGGGAGCCATGACTGATGTACTCTGTGTTTTCAGCTTCACCCATTCTTTACATTATATTGAGTAGAAACAGAATACATCACAACTGTTATCACTTTCATCTGCAAAGTATCCTGAAAATATTGTATTAATATCAGTTTAACAAGAGGATATATATTAAATCTGGTAAAATAATTAACATTTAAAAGTATCTCATCGATCAGATTAATCTGAGAACATCCAAAAGATATTAATGAAATACAACTGTTAAGATCATATGAGTATATTTGAAGTTATGATTGATATTTTCTTAGTGGTTGAACAGCTGATAACAGTGGTGTGACCTTGCTCGTCTTTCTTGAACATTATTTAAAACAAACAGTAAAAACTGACAGAAACAACAGTGAAAACTAATTTACTCTGGTCGTGTTTTCTTTGTGTTTTTTGGTGAAAGTTCAGTCGACTTAAAGACGTGATCTCAGAGCTGAGTGATGGATCTTATTGATCATATTTATCATCTGTTCCCTTTCAAGATGAAACACATCTGAGGGCTGACAGAGCTCCACCCCTTACATGACATCATCAGAGACAAACAGGAAACAGTTTGTTACCGTTCAGTTCTCAGAGAGAAGAGACTCACCGACAGACAGACGGTAAGATTTACCTTCATTACAAAGCTGAGACTTCAACTGGGGACAGTTACAGGAGGGAGTACCACAGTACTGAAATACTACACTACTGAAGTACTGCAGTACTACAGTACTACAGTACTGTAGTACTGCAGTACTTCAACCTGCTGCTGACTTTATAATACATTTGCTGAATAATATTTAATGAGCTCCATTAAGGTGAAAATGTTCCTCCTGCAGATAAAATGAGGTAGAACCTGTTAACCGGTGAGCTGTAGAGGTGTAGCTGGTGTTTGTGGACTGAAACACACCCTGTGTTTCAGGTGAAGTGTTTAGCAGAGGAGGAGTGACAAAGCTTCACCCCTCACCTGACTCACCTGAGACAAACAGTTTGTGATTCTTCTTCACTAAAGAGACACACAGACTGAAAGAGAGACGATCAGATTCTCCTTCAGACCAAACTAACAACTTCCTCTGAGTGAGTTCAGCTGCAGGAGAGAAAAGAGGAAAACTACAACACTGCTGCTTCAACCTGCTGACACTCCACACACTGAATGTGAGTTTGACTAAAAACAGAACTCAAAGTGAAATTAAACTTAAGTGGCTCTTTTTCATTTCCTCGTAAGACTCTGTTCTAACCACACGTCTTAATGACATCCACCTGATACTTATATTTTAATACTGAATGTGTACTGAACTGCTTTAATCCTGACATGATGTTTACAATTGCAAACAGCTGCAGACGTGAAATTATTATGTCAATAGGAACATTCTCTTAAATTCAGCACTAATTAACTGTAATTCGTGTTGTCATACAGGCAGACAGGACTGTGTTTGTGTGTATATAATATATATAAATCATCATAGTCAATCATAGTCTCATATAATATGTCACTCTTTATTTGTGTAGTACTTTTCGTACCTACATTTGTTGTGCTTCACACAATCAAATATATAAAGTCAATATTACATACAGCCTATGTGTGTGTTGAATAAAAAATGTGTGACAGCCGGTCATTCTTGTCACATTAGGCCACGTTGTGAATTGATTAATAGTAAATATATAAGTTGTCATGAACATTGTTATCCTCATCTGACAGAAATCATAAAATCCAGCAGTATAACTAAACAATGTACAGATGATCAGCTCAGTCATGCCTCATATTTAATTTAATTAGTTTTAAAATGACGGTTTGAGTCTCATTTATTATTCTCTCCTCATTTCCTCGCCTCCTCCACTCGCATCTCCATGGGTGGGACTAACACGCGAGGAGAGGAGAGGAATCGAGTAAGTTACAAGAGCAGATGTTCTGTCTGTTGTGTTTTCAGCTTCACTCAGAGACAACATGGCTTCCAGATTAGAGGAGGATCTCTGCTGTCCGGTCTGTCAGGAAGTCTTTAGAGATCCTGTTGTTCTGTCATGTAGCCACAGCTTCTGTAAAAACTGTGTGAAGAGATGGTGGAGAGAGAAACCAACTCAGGAGTGTCCAGTTTGTAAGAGAAGATCTTCATGGAAACATACACCTTGTAACCTGGTGTTAAAGAACCTGTGTGAGTCCTTCTTAGAGGAGGGAGATCAGAGAGCTTCAGAGACTCTCTGCAGTCTGCACTCTGAGAAACTCAAACTCTTCTGTCTGGACCATCAGCAGCCAGTGTGTGTCATCTGTAGAGATTCAGAAAAACACAGCGACCACAGATTCAGACCCATCAATGAAGCTGCTCGACAACACAAGAAGGAACTTCAGGAAACTCTGGAGCCCTTAAAGGAGAAGTTAAAGGTTTGTGAACAAGTTAAAGTGAAGTCTGATCAAATAGCAGAACACATGAAGGTCCAGTTCCAACGCACAGAGAGGCAGATTAAGGATCAGTTTAAGAAGCTTCACCAGTTTCTAGAGGAGGAAGAGGAGGCCAGGATCTCTGCTCTGAGGGAGGAAGAGGAGCAGAAGAGTCAGATGATGAAGGAGAAGATGGAGGCTCTGAGCAGAGAGATAGCAGCTCTTTCAGACACAGTCAGAGCCACAGAGGACGAGCTGAGAGCTGAAGACGTCTCATTCCTCAACAACTACAAGGCTGCAGTGGAAAGAGTCCAGCAGCGCCCCCTGCTGGAGGATCCACAGCTGCTCTCAGGAGCTCTGATAGACGAGGCCAAACACCTGGGCAACCTGACCTTCAACATCTGGAACAAGATGAAGGACATGGTCTCCTACAGTCCTGTGATTCTGGACCCAAACACTGCTGGTCCAGGAGTCATCCTGTCTGAAGATCTGACCAGTGTGAGACGAGGAAACAGACAGAAGTTTCCTGATAATCCAGAGAGGTTTGATAAATACTGTTCTGTTCTGGGCTCTGAGGGATTTAACTCTGGGACTCACAGCTGGGATGTCGAGGTAGGAGACAGTACAGATTGGAAACTGGGACTGTTAGCTGAGTCTGTCCTGAGGAAGGGACGCATACAGTCTGGATTATGGAGAATATCGTTCTATGAAGAGAAATACTTTGAATCGGTACCACCAGCTGATCCCACTGTTCTCGGAGAGTCACCACGGTCACCATCAGCTCCACTCACTGATCTCGTCGTGCAGAAGAAGCTCCAGAGGATCAGAGTCAATCTGGACTGGAACAGAGGAAAGCTGTCGTTCTCTGATCCTGATACCAACACACACGTTCACACCTTCTCACAAACTTTCACTGAGAGGATGTTTCCAATCATTGGTTCTGCTCAGAAAATTAAGATATTACCACGGAAGGTCTATGTGACAGAGAAACAGAGCAGTTAGAGATGAGGTTGATTATATTCTGGCCATGAAATGCTGACTTTTATATTTTTATAAAAAGACAACTATTAACACTAGCATTAATGTGTTTCACCACAGTGCAGTCATACAATTTAGTTTACTGCTTTAATTGAAGTGCTCAGTATGTCTTTCGGAAGCTCTTGTCCTCTTGCTGTCTCGTACTTCAAAAAAACTGTTTTGTTTGTTGTTATTTTGTAGTCCTTATTTATTTATTTATTTATTTATTTTGTTAGTTTAACAATTTGTTTTCTGTAGTTCTCTATTGTCTATCTTTTCAGAATGTAAAATGATTTATCTTAGTCCCTGATTTTTCTTTGGTTTGTTTACTATTCTTTTTTATTGATACTTTTTTATATTTTGATGACTGGGTGTTGAGCCATAAAGACCAGCAATCACTTCGTGGAAGCTGATGAGATCCAAATAAAGAAGAAATAAATCATTCATCAAAATAACTGATTATGTTCTGTACTGTTTGATCAGTTAATCATTGTTCAGATAATAAATAAATTGTTTAAATCTAGTCCAGATTTTGAAGTTTCCTGACAATAAAATGAATGTTTAATTATCAAATGTTTACAATTCATAAAATATGTTACAAATTATCCATATTATAAGAACAATGTTTGTTTGAGTTCACACTTTTTTATTAAAACATTAAAATATATTTTTTTGGTTGTCATACTTTTTGGAAGTTTCTCTTCTGTCGGTATGTTGGTCTTAACAACTAGGTAGAAATATATGGCACCACATTGCTGCTATCATGATAAACCAATTAGAATATTGAAACATTTTATGTTATAAAGAGAAAATATCAGCGTTCACAGACAATATCACATCATTGCTAGATACCAAATTATTACATTTTTACAATAAACTTTTCTTGTTATTAGGACACATCACTTTAGCTTCCTGTACCACGAAACATTCTGAATTGTAGCTCAGTAAAACTAACTCTTCTTTAAACATAAATTGAAAATGTTTGTCAGGGTGACGGCAATATGCTGACGATACGTTGACTTATATGGATTTCTTAGAGATCACATGACTTCCGCTACTTTCCCATCTGTCATCTCTGTCATTTCTTTTAATAAACTTAAAGCGTTTGAATTGAATTCAGCTGCCTAAATGATTAATTGATGTTGGTTTTCTTACCTTTTGATTGTACTATGCATTGAGCTCATCAATATTGATATCAGGCAAATTGTTCTTCTGAACATATGATCATATGAACTTTAAATAGGCAAAAATAAAGTACAAAGGGGAAATATGAAATCTTTTTAATTATATAGCATGAAGAAAGTCAGTTATTAGGCAAGGTAAGTTTATTTGTACAGCACATTTCAACAAGGCAATTCAAAGTGCTTCACATAAAACCATTAAAAGCATCAAAACATAATGCAAAAGAAAAGAAGATTTGAAAACAATTAAGAACATTTATTTACATATTAAAAACATTCAGTACAACATTAAAAAGCTAAAAATAGAATAAAAGTTACAGTGCAGTTTAAGAATTAAAATACAGAAGTGAAATGCATAAATTGATTAGTATCCTTGAATCTGGTTAAATTAAAGGCAACAGCAAACAGACAAGTCTTCAATCTGGATTTAAAGGAGCTGAGGGTCTCTGAGGGTCTCTGAGGGTCTCAGCAGACCTGCAGCTTTCAGGGACCTTGTTCCAGATATGTGGAGCAGAAAAACTGAATGCTGCTTCTCCATGTTTAGTTCTGACTCTTGGAACAGAAAGTAGACCCGTCCCAGACGACCTCAGGGGTCGGGATGGTTCATAAGGTAGCAGCATATCGGAAATGTATTTAGGCCCTAAACCATTCAGTGCTTTATAAACCAACAGCAGGATTTTAAAGTCAATTCTTTGTTGGACAGGAAGCCAGTGCAAAGACCTCAGAACTGGAGTGATGTGATCCACTTTCTTGGTCTTAGTGAGGACTCGAGCTGCAGCGTTCTGACTGACTTTTTACAGAGACCTGTAAACACACCGTTACAGTAGTCGAGTATACTGAAGATAAAAGCGTGGCCAAATTTTTCCAAATCATGTTGAGACATAAATCCTCTAATCCTTGCTATATTCTTCAGGTGATAATAGGCTGATTTTGTAATTGTCTTGATACGGCTGTTCAGGTTGAGGTCTGAATTCATAACTACACCTACATTTCTGGCTTGATTTGTGGTTTATAACATCAGTGATTGAAGCTGAGCGCTGACTTTCAATCGTTCGTCCTTGGTACTAAAAACAATTACTTCTGTTTTATCTTTATTTAATTGAAGAAAATTCTGGCACATCCAGTTGTAAATTTGATCAATTCCATTTACCCAGCCCTTGTATGGGATTATAGTCCCCTGGTGATATAGTTATGTAGATTTGTGTGTCCTCTACATAATTATGATAACACACTTTGTTGTTTTCCATAATCTGAGCCAGTGGAAGCATGTAGATGTTGAACGGAAGAGGCCCCAGTATTGAACCTTGGGGAACACCACATGTGTCTACGGTGATGCTGTGTGGTTATCTCTTGTTTAGACTCCTCTTGTCTCCTGTCCTTGACAGTGGGAACAGACGTGTGACGCAGGAAGAAAAATAGATTAGAGGTAAACAATTTTACCCCTGACTGGTTCAGGCAAACTCCATCTGCCTTAAAAAGGTGTCTGCGCTCCCAGAAAAGGTAAAAATTGTTGATAAAATGTACTGAATGGTCAGCACATGCAGTTGACAGCCATTTATTCAGTGCAAACAGCCTGCTGAATCTTTCATCTCCTCCTCTGACTGGTGGAAGAGGGCCACTGATAAACACCGCCGCATCGACAGAGCTGACTGTGTTTAACAGATCAATGAAGTCTCGCTTCAGAACTTCAGACTGTTGTTTCACAGTATCACAGCTTCCTGTATGCACGATGATGTTTTTCACCGGGGGAATGGTCAGCCACGATGTCCAAGATTTTGTCTGTCATGTTAGAGACCATATCTGTCGGAAAGCAGAGTATTTTGGTATTCTTGCTGCACATTGTTCACCAACAATCAGAGTCTCAGGCTTAGTCAGTAGCTTTCCCTGCGGCCTTTTACGTTCACATTTAGTCTCAGTTCTTACCCTGCTTTGAGAAGATAGCTGCTTATCCAGGTCACCAGATGAAGATCTAGGATCCTGCGACAATGGAGCAAATCTGTTCCCAAGTTGCCGTAGAGGTTCTTTGCTGGTTTTACTTTTCTCAGCTGTTCTTGGCTGTGTCCAGCTGTGTGCAGGGGTTGAGGAGTAGTTCTGCCTGTGTGGTAGTGCAGACCAGCCAGTCGCATCACAAATCTCAGGGTGCTGGGCTCTGCCTGTTAGTCGTCCTCCCACATCCCGAGGGTATGATGTCCTCTTCGGCTTTGCACCGAGAGAGTTCCAGGGAGGACTACCATTTGAGGATTCATTAACTGCTACACAGCCCTCCTGTTTCATGGTAGACCTGGTGGTGCTAGTTAGCTATGTCTTAGCTTGCGCTTGTCCAATATTTTGAGTCCATGGTAAAGTGGTATCGTTCTCACACAGTCCATTTACCTCCACGTTCACTTCTAGTCGGTGGATCTTTGTTTCCAAGACTGCAATCTTCTGCAGGAGTTTGTATTAGCCGTCCTTCGGGAAGGGAGGCATCTTGCTGCTACTTAGCTTTAGCTTAGCTGCTAAGTAGCCCATAGCAAGGTATCTTTAAACTAGCGGAATTATGGCAATAGCCTGTTAAATCTACAAAGAAATACAGTCCCAGTGATTTTCAAGTGTCCAGGAGCTGCTGCTCAAAGCTTCTCACTGACAAAAACAAGATTAGCAGAACAAATGCAAACAGAGGTGAGCGCAAGCAGCAAAGCATCTGGACTTTTAGGAAGCAGAAAGCAGACTTGCTTCCTGTGACTGTGGCTTAGTGGTGAGCAGGGTCGTCCTTCAATCAGAGGTTCGACCCCCGGCTCCTCTAGCCCATGTCGATGTGTCCTTGGGCAAGACATTTAACCCCAGATTGCTCCTGTAGCTGTGCCTACGGTGTGTGAATGATGTCATGTAGTGTTAAAGTGCTTTGAGTGGTTGGAAGACTAGAAAAGTGCTATACAGGTCTAGGTCCATCTATTGGTGCACTGCAGAGGCATTCAGGGAAATGACTCTGAATGGAACAACTGTGAGCTTTGCACTTCTTTATCCTGCTGCTTTTTTTCTCCCGTGTACCAAACATTGCCAAAGGGGAAACGTAGCGCTGTGGCTGCTCTTTTGAAAATATGTAGGGGGCGCTATTGAGGCAATTTATGACGGCAAAGGCCAAAACCCATATCAAATATTTACTTCCATCACCTTTGACATGTGTGGAAAGTTCCATGAGGTTTTGACCATCCCAAGCCACAGAGAAATCAGCTTCTTTTTTCATGGCGATTGATGCAGACAACTCATAAAATTCATGATGAGTTATCATCAATGTGTTAAGGCTTTACTTACAAAATGTGGGACTGATCTGGTCAACTGGCTAGGAGTAGTATAAGAAAGTATAAAACGTGTCATTTCCTTTTACCAGTAGGTGTCGCTATAACTATGTGAACATTTTTGCATGGAATTGTGTTCAGGCCTGAACTAGTATTATGCAAAATAGATTTGGAGCAGATTGGATAATGTACCTTGGAGTTACAACAACTTTCTCTTTCTTGGTGAACTGCACGAAATGGGTGCGTAATGGCTGCCACGCCACGTCAAGGCCGTTCAATGACAACTCACAATTTTGATACATTTTTATCATAATGGTCTTCAGATCATTCTGACTAAATTTTAAGTTGATCGCAAAAGTTTTGTAGGCGGAGTTTGTCAAAGTATAATGCATGTAAATGACGAAAAATGGCTAAAAAATGCAGAAATTGGGCGATTAACTGTAGTGCACCCTAGTGTTTGAATATAATGAAAATGACAGGGTAAGTTAAAGGATGCGATGCTAAATATATTCTACAAATTTGGTGATGATAGGCCAAGTCTTTTGGAAGTTATGTGTATTGATGTACTAAGCCACGCCCCTTAGAGGTTCATTGGTCCATATCTTCTAAACACAAGCTACACTATCTGTTTACATATCCTGCAGTGAATATGTCCTTTGGAATAAAACACACCCCTGGGCTACAAGTGAAGCCAGTTAGGCAACAGCATCCAGCAGAGGTGTGCCAAAGCTCCACCCCTCACCTGACTCACCTGAGACAAACAGTTTGTGATTCTTCTTCACTAAAGAGACACACAGACTGAAAGAGAGACGATCAGATTCTCCTTCAGACCAAACTAACAACTTCCTCTGAGTGAGTTCAGCTGCAGGAGAGAAAAGAGGAAAACTACAACACTGCTGCTTCAACCTGCTGACACTCCACACACTGAATGTGAGTTTGACTAAAAACAGAACTCAAAGTGAAAGTAAATTTAAGTGGCTCTTTTTCATTTCCTCGTAAGACTCTGTTCTAACCACACGTCTTAATGACATCCACCTGATACTTATATTTTAATACTGAATGTGTACTGAACTGCTTTAATCCTGACATGATGTTTACAATTGCAAACAGCTGCAGACGTGAAATTATTATGTCAATAGGAACATTCTCTTAAATTCAGCACTAATTAACTGTAATTCGTGTTGTCATACAGGCAGACAGGACTGTGTTTGTGTGTATATAACATATATAAATCATCATAGTCAATCATAGTCTCATATAATATGTCACTCTTTATTTGTGTAGTACTTTTCGTACATAATTTGTTGTGCTTAACACAATCAAATATATAAAGTCAATATTACATATAGCCTATGTGTGTGTTGAATAAAAAATGCGTGCCATCCGGTCATTCTTGTCACATTAGGCCACGTTGTGAATTGATTAATAGTAAATGTATAAATTGTCATATTGTTATCCTCATCTGACAGAAATCCTAAAATACAGCAATGTAACTAAACAATGTACAGATGAGCAGCTCAGTCATGCCTCATATTTAATTTACGTCGCTTTAAAACCCTCCTGTTACCTTCAAATCTACTAACATATTTTATCATTGGGGTCAATTTGACCCCAGCAATTTAAATCTCCAGAAAAGGATTATAATTAAAATTGTTACCCAAGTTTATGTGTCAGGTACTTCATGTTTGTTTGTTAACTACCTGCCTTTTGACAACCCAATGTAGGCTTGCAAGTGGGTCACATCCAAGTCTTTCCAACTGTCCTCCCCTCTAAATTCGTCATCTCAAGTATATCCTTTTCGATTGATGGCGTTATGAAGAGCTCAGATGCTGATATTATGTCTTGGACATGGCTGACAGTGTATCTGGTGGGGCCTGGAACCATTTCAAAGACATTGGCAGCATTAAGTCTACCTTGTTGTTCAAGTGTGGAGACAGACCATAATAACTTTCCATTTTTGGAAGGTAGTGTGTTTGCTGGTGGTTGAGAGACCACCATCACTGAGGCTCTCATTATCTGAGGGTCTCATTCTCATCAGAGGAGGATGACACATAATCAGGTGAAACTATTTGCTGCTGCAACGTGTGGTGACGTTTTTTGCACATGAGAAGCAATTTGGATAAAAATATTTGAATACAATATTTGGTTTGCAAATGTCTCGTGTCACTATCACCTCACAGATCACACAGACACGTACGTCGTATTTCAGAGTAAGAGCGGGCATTTCTCTCTCTGTTTGACCGGCAACATTTATGGAATTCTGTCTTCTTGCTTCTTGCTGCATATTTTTATGTCCTTAATATGTAGTTATTGATGATTTAAGCTTTGTTTGGTGCTTAAATCCTCAACATCATCCTCTGTCTCAGACACATTCTCCTCTATGTCACTTACATGGTCGAAGAGATGTGACAACACCTCATTGACAGAAAACCTGAAAGAGAGAGCACCAAGAGAAATGGTTTAGAACGCTGTGCAAGATTTTATATGTTTGCTCCAACCCTATGTTGTGTGAACTCTCAATATCTTCATGTGAACCATATTTTATATTTATTTTATTTGAATATCAAAGTTCTCGCAAGAATGATGTTTTCCCCTCCCCCATGTCGTGTGAACTATTAGTGGTTCTCGCACTACCACAGTTATGGTTATGTTAGGTTAGGGCCCTAAAGCTTTTTGAAGATTAGAAAATTGCATGTTATAATTACCTCAATATCATCCAAAACAACCAAAACAAATGTGTGCAATAATTTATATAGTTCCTTTATGTTTTATACAGCTAAAACAACCTGGGGTCAAATTGACCCCAAAGAACAGCATCTGTACGGGACATTGAAAACATATCATGATAATTTTAAGTTTACCCAGTTGTCCTCATTACATTCGAAAAAGTCATTAAATATGAAGCAAAAACAATTATGTCAATCATTTATTTAGAGACGTTAAACATTGAATGGGGTCAAATTGACCCCAAAGATAACAGGAGGGTTAAAATGACGGTCCGAGGCGAGGAGGACTCATTTGTTGATTGCCTGATGCCTCGACTCCTCTCTCCTCTCTCCTCTCTCCTCTCTCCTCTCTTCTCTCTTCTCTCTTCTCTCTTCTCTCTTCTCTCTTCTTTTCCTCACATCCTCCGCTTGCATATCCATGGGCGGGACTAACACGCGAGCCGAGGAGGAGAGGAAAGGAATTGAGGAGGCACAAAATGAGAAATTGAGAAAGACCCAGTAAAGTTAGTAGAGGAGGGAGGGGAGCCATGACTGATGTACTCTGTGTTTTCAGCTTCACTCAGAGACAACATGGCTTCCAGATCAGAGGAGGATCTCTGCTGTCCGGTCTGCCATGAAGTCTTTAGAGATCCTGTTCTTCTGTCATGTAGCCACAGCTTCTGTAAAGACTGTCTGAAGAGATGGTGGAGAGAGAAACCAACTCAGGAGTGTCCAGTTTGTAAGATAATATCTTCATGCAAACAACCACCTTGTAACCTGGTGTTAAAGAACCGCTGTGAGAGTTTCTTACTGGAGAGAGATCAGAGAGCTCCAGAGACTCTCTGCAGTCTGCACTCTGAGAAACTCAAACTCTTCTGTCTGGACCATCAGCAGCCAGTGTGTCTCATCTGCAGAGATTCAGAAAAACACACCGACCACAGATTCAGACCCATCGATGAAGCTGCTCCACAACATAAGAAGAAACTTCAGGAAACTCTGGAGCCCTTAAAGGAGAAGTTAAAGGTTTGTGAACAAGTTAAAGAGGAGTCTGATCAAACAGCAGAACACATGAAGGTCCAGGCCCGACGCACAGAGAGGCAGATTAAGGATCAGTTTAAGAAGCTTCACCAGTTTCTAGAGGAGGAAGAGGAGGCCAGGATCTCTGCTCTGAGGGAGGAAGAGGAGCAGAAGAGTCAGATGATGAAGGAGAAGATGGAGGCTCTGAGCAGAGAGATAGCAGCTCTTTCAGACACAGTCAGAGCCACAGAGGACGAGCTGAGAGCTGAAGACGTCTCATTCCTCAACAACTACAAGGCTGCAGTGGAAAGAGTCCAGCAGCGCCCCCTGCTGGAGGATCCACAGCTGCTCTCAGGAGCTCTGATAGACGAGGCCAAACACCTGGGCAACCTGACCTTCAACATCTGGAACAAGATGAAGGACATGGTCTCCTACAGTCCTGTGATTCTGGACCCAAACACTGCTGGTCCAGGAGTCATCCTGTCTGAAGATCTGACCAGTGTGAGAGGAGGAGAGAAACAGAAGCTTCCTGATAATCCAGAGAGGTTTGATCAACGCTGGTCTGTTCTGGGCTCTGAGGGATTTAACTCTGGGACTCACAGCTGGGATGTCGAGGTAGGAGACAGTACATTCTGGTCACTGGGTGTGTTAGCAGAGTCTATTCAGAGGAAGGGACTTATACAGTCTGGATTATGGAGAATGGGGTTCTATCAAGATAAATACTCAGCACGGTCATCATCAAGTCCACACACTGATCTCAAATTGCAGAAGAAGCCTCAGAGGATCAGAGTGAATCTGGACTGGAACAGAGGAAAGCTGTCGTTCTCTGATCCTGATACTAACACACACATACACACCTTCACACACACTTTCACTGAGAAGATGTTTCCAATCATTAGTTCTGCTCATGAACTAAAGATATTTCCACTGAAGGTCTGTCTGAGAGTGGAATAGAGCAGTTAGAGACAAAGAGGTTTATTATATCTAACCTATGAAATGCAGACATTTTTATAAAGTTTTTGTAAACATTTTATAATCTTTTCATAAAAAGACATGTCAATATAACACCAGCATTGATCATCATTTTGTTTACTTCTCAAAAAACACATTAAAGTGTGCAGTATCTTGCTGTCTCATACTGTACTTCCAAAGATAGTTTTATTTATTGTTAATGTGTTGTCTTTATCTTTATTTTTTCATATGTAAAATGATTTATCTTTGACCCTGATCTTCGTTTGGTTTGTTTACTCTTTTCTTTTTTATCAATACTGTGTCATTTTAAAATGTTGTTGTTCTTTTTGTATATATATATATTTTGACTAGTGTGCATTGAGTAATGAAGAGCGGCAATCACTTTGTGGAAGCTGATGGGATCCAAATAAAGTAGAAATAATCAATGTATCAATAACTGTTTGATCAGCCAATGAATGTCAAGATAGAAAAAAGGAATTTTGAATCTAGTCCAGATTTGAAAGTTTCCTGACATTAAAATCAATGTTTAACGATGAAATGTTTACAATATATAAAATGTTACAATTGATCCAAAATATATGAAACTTTTTCTATTTGATGTCAAAGAGAAAGGATGATTCTGTCTGTAAAAGTATTTGTTACCATCAGTTGAATTCTGACGTTCGTCATTTAGTCAGAGGAAGACTCGTTCTATTTAAGGTGGACAGCTCAACTTTAACGTGGATGTGTCAGTTTGTGTTCAGACTTCATGTAATGTTGGTGACTTCAGAACATTAATTCATATTAACATTAATGCTGAATGTAAATTAATTCCTGTTTTTTGATTAAAAAATTGAAATAATCTCTTATTTTGGTTCTCATACTTTTGCAAGTTTCTCTTGAAAACTACTGTAGGTATGTTGGTCTTAATAACTGGTTGGAAAGCTATGGCACCACATTGCTACCACCATGATAATACAATACATAAAAGAATATTGAAACATGTTCTGTTAAGAAAGAAAATGTTAGCGTTTACACAATATCTTTCATGTTCTTTCATTTTCAGGTCATTGCTAGATGCCTAATTATAAATTTTTGCAGAAACTTTTCTTGTTATTACGACACATCACTTTATCTTCCTGTACCACGAAACATTCTGAAATGTAGCTCAGTAAAATTAACTCTTCTTTGAACATGATAAGTTGTAAATGTTTGTCAGGGTGACAGCAATATGCTGACGATACGCTGACATATTGATTTCTTAGAGATCACATGACTTCCTTTACTGTCCCATCTGTCATCTCTTTACATTTTTTATTTTTTTTTACTTAAAAAGTTTGAATTGGCTATATTTTCTTACATGATTAAGTGATGTTGGTTTTCTTACCTTTTTACTGTACTATGCATTGAGCTCATCAATATTAATATCAGGCAAATTCTGAATATCTGATTGTATGATCTTTAAATTGGCACAAAATAAAGTACAAAGGGGAAATATTAAATTGTTGTGATTATATGGCATGAAGAAGGTCAGTTGTTAGCAGCTTGAGACCAAGAATCAGTATACTATGAGACCCGTTTATAATAACTCTCTTTTTCTGTGTCTCTGGATTTAGAATCTCCTTTCACTTCCATTGCACTCACTTTTACTCTAGTTCTTTATCTGGATCTCTTTTTCACTCGTTCACTAATGCTGTCTGTTGCTCTCTCGCTCTCTGGTCTCAAGGATTTATGAGATTCCTATCACTCGTCCCTTCTGCTTTATGACCACGCTTTCACTCTCTTTCTCTCTCACTTTCTCATCTTTTCGCAGTCCAAAGATCAAATGTTTTGTCAGACGTGAAACTGTCGGGGACCCTGTAGGTATAATAAATAAAACTATCTTTGAACAGCAGAGGCCCCAGTATTGAACCTTGGGGAACACCACATGTGTCTACGGTGATGCTGTGTGGTTATCTCTTGTTTAGACTCCTCTTGTCTCCTGTCCTTGACAGTGGGAACAGACGGGTGACGCAGGAAGAATAATAGATTAGAGGAAAACAATTTTACCCCTGACTTGTTCAGGCAAACTCCATCTGCCTTAAAAAGGTGTCTACGCTCCCAGAAAAGGTACAATCTTTTGATAAAATGTACTGAATGGTCAGTACATACAGTTGACAGCCATTTGTTCAGTGCAAACAGCCTGCTGAATCTTTCATCTCCTCCTCTGACTGGTGGAAGAGGGCCACTGATAAACACCGCCGCATCGACAGAGCTGACTGTGTTTAACAGATCAATGAAGTCTTGATTCAGAACTTCAGACTCTTGTTTCACAGTATCACAGCTTCCTGTATGCACGATGATGTTTTTCACCGGGGGAATGGTCAGCCACGATGTCCAAGATTTTGTCTGATATGTTAGAGACCATATCCGTCGGAAAGCAGAGTATTTTGGTATTCTTGCTGCACATTGTTCTGACATATTTTACAGCATAGTCACCAACAATCAGAGTCTCAGGCTTAGTCAGTAGCTTTCCCTGCGGCCTTTTACGTTCACATTTAGTCTCAGTTCTTACCCTGCTTTGAGAAGATAGCTGCTTATCCAGGTCACCAAATGAAGATCTAGGATCCTGCGACAATGGAGCAAATCTGTTCCCAAGTTGCCGTAGAGGTTCTTTGCTGGTTTTACTTTTCTCAGCTGTTCTTGGCTGTGTCCAGCTGTGTACAGGGGTTGAGGAGGAGTTCTGCCTGTGTGGTAGTGCAGACCAGCCAGTCGCATCACAAATCTCAGGGTGCTGGGCTCTGCCTGTTAGTCGTCCTCCCACATCCGGAGGGTATGATGTCCTCTTCAGCTTTGCACTGAGAAAGTTCCAGGTAGGACTACCATTTGAGGATTCATTAACTGCTACACAGCCCTCCTGTTTCATGATAGACCTGGTGGTGCTAGTTAGCTATGTCTTAGCTTGCGCTTGTCCAATATTTTGAGTCCATGGTAAAGTGGTATCGTTCTCACACAGTCCATTTACCTCTACGTTCACTTCTAGTCGGTGGATCTCTGTTTCCAAGACTGCAATCTTCTGCAGGAGTTTGTATTAGCCGTCCTTCGGGAAGGGAGGCATCTTGCTGCTACTTAGCTTTAGCTTAGCTGCTAAGTAGCCCATAGCAATGTATCTTTAAACTAGCGGAAGTATGGCAATAGCCTGTTAAATCTACAAAGAAATACAATCCCAGTGATTTTCAAGTGTCCAGGAGCTGCTGCTCAAAGCTTCTCACTGACAAAAACAAGATTAGCAGAACAAATGCAAACAGAGGTGAGCGCAAGCAGCAAAGCATCTGGACTTTTAGGAAGCAGAAAGCAGACTTGCTTCCTGTGACTGTGGCTTAGTGGTGAGCAGGGTCGTCCTTCAATCAGAGCATCGGTGGTTCGATCCCCGGCTCCTCTAGCCCATGTCAATGTCTCCTTGGGCAAGACACTTAACCCCAGATTGCTCCTGTAGCTGTGCCTCCACTGTGTGAATGATGTCATGTAGTGTTAAAGTGCTTTGAGTGGTTGGAAGACTAGAAAAGTGCCATACAGGTCTAGGTCCATCTATTGGTGCACTGCAGAGGCATTCAGGGAAATGACTCTGAATGGAACAACTGTGAGCTTTGCACTTCTTTATCCTGCTGCTTTTTTTCTCCCGTGTACCAAACATTGCCAAAGGGGAAACGTAGCGCTGTGGCTGCTCTTTTGAAAATATGTAGGGGGCGCTATTGAGGCAATTTATGACGGCAAAGGCCAAAACCCATATCAAATATTTACTTCCATCACCTTTGACATGTGTGGAAAGTTCCATGAGGTTTTGACCATCCCAAGCCACAGAGAAATCAGCTTCTTTTTTCATGGCGATTGATGCAGACAACTCATAAAATTCATGATGAGTTATCATCAATGTGTTAAGGCTTTACTTACAAAATGTGGGACTGATCTGGTCAACTGGCTAGGAGTAGTATAAGAAAGTATAAAACGTGTCATTTCCTTTTACCAGTAGGTGTCGCTATAACTATGTGAACATTTTTGCATGGAATTGTGTTCAGGCCTGAACTAGTATTATGCAAAATAGATTTGGAGCAGATTGGATAATGTACCTTGGAGTTACAACAACTTTCTCTTTCTTGGTGAACTGCACGAAATGGGTGCGTAATGGCTGCCACGCCACGTCAAGGCCGTTCAATGACAACTCACAATTTTGATACATTTTTATCATAATGGTCTTCAGATCATTCTGACTAAATTTTAAGTTGATCGCAAAAGTTTTGTAGGCGGAGTTTGTCAAAGTATAATGCATGTAAATGACGAAAAATGGCTAAGAAATGCAGAAATTGGGCGATTAACTGTAGTGCACCCTAGTGTTTGAATATAATGAAAATGACAGGGTAAGTTAAAGGATGCGATGCTAAATATATTCTACAAATTTGGTGATGATAGGCCAAGTCTTTTGGAAGTTATGTGTATTGATGTACTAAGCCACGCCCCTTAGAGGTTCATTGGTCCATATCTTCTAAACACAAGCTACACTATCTGTTTACATATCCTGCAGTGAATATGTCCTTTGGAATAAAACACACCCCTGGGCTACAAGTGAAGCCAGTTAGGCAACAGCATCCAGCAGAGGTGTGCCAAAGCTCCACCCCTCACCTGACTCACCTGAGACAAACAGTTTGTGATTCTTCTTCACTAAAGAGACACACAGACTGAAAGAGAGACGATCAGATTCTCCTTCAGACCAAACTAACAACTTCCTCTGAGTGAGTTCGGCTGCAGGAGAGAAAAGTGGAAAACTACAACACTGCTGCTTCAACCTGCTGACACTCCACACACTGAATGTGAGTTTGACTAAAAACAGTGAAGTTAGTAGAGGAGGGAGGGGAGCCATGACTGATGTACTCTGTGTTTTCAGCTTCACTCATTATTTATATTATATTCAGTAGAAACAGAATACATCACAACTGTTATCACTTTCATTGACCACAGTTAGAAAAACAGTAATTAAATGTATTAATGCTAAAAGTTGTGGAATGTAACTAAGTACGTTTACTGAACTTAAACAAAAGAAACATGTTTTAAACGTCAGTAAAATATCTGCAAAGCTGATAACAGTGCTGACATTGTTGTGACCTTGCTCGTCTTTCTTGAACATTATTTAAAACAAACAGTAAAAACTGACAGAAACAACAGTGAAAACTAATTTACTCTGGTCGTGTTTTCTTTGTTTTTTCGTGAAAGTTCAGTCGACTTAAAGACGTGATCTCAGAGCTGAGTGATGGATCTTATTGATCATATTCATCATCTGTTCCCTTTCAAGATGAAACATATCTGAGGGCTGACAGAGCTCCACCCCTTACATGACATCATCAGAGACAAACAGGAAACAGCTTGTTACTGTTCAGTTCTCAGAGAGAAGAGACTCACCGACAGACAGACGGTAAGATTTGCCTTCATTACAAAGCTGAGACTTCAACTGGGGACAGTTACAGGAGGGAGTACTACAGTACTACAGTACTACAGTACTACAGTATTGAAGTACTGAAGTACTTCAACCTGCTGCTGACTTTATAATACATTTGCTGAATGATATTTAATGAGCTCCATGAAGGTGATAATGTACCGTACGATACAGATGAAATAAAATAACAGCTGTTACTCAGAATGTTTTAGAAGTATTGTCGTTCTTTTGAACTTTAGAATGAAACGCACCCAAATGTTATCAGTGAAGTGTTTAGCAGAAGAGAAGTGACAAAGCTTCACCTCTCACCTGACTCACCTTAGACAAACAGTTTGTGATTCTTCTTCACTAAAGAGACACACAGACTGAAAGAGAGACGATCAGATTCTCCTTCAGACCAAACTAACAACTTCCTCTGAGTGAGTTCAGCTGCAGGAGAGAAAAGAGGAAAACTACAACACTGCTGCTTCAACCTGCTGACACTCCACACACTGAATGTGAGTTTGACTAAAAACAGTGAAGTTAGTAGAGGAGGGAGGGGAGCCATGACTGATGTACTCTGTGTTTTCAGCGTCACTCATTATCTATATTATATTCAGTAGAAACAGAATACATCACAACTGTTATCACTTTCATTGACCACAGTTAGAAAAACAGTAATTAAATGTATTAATGCTAAAAGTTGTTGAATGTAACTAAGTACGTTTACTGAACTTAAACAAAAGAAACATGTTTTAAACGTCAGTAAAATATCTGCAAAGTATCCTGAAAATATTGTATTAATATCAGTTTAACAAGAGGAAATATATATCTATATATTTTAAATCTGGTAAAATAAGTAACATTTAAAAGTATCTCATCTATCAGATTAATCTAATGAGAACATCCAGAAGATATTAATGAAATACAACTATTATAAAGATCATACGAGTATATTTGAAGTTATGATTGATATTTTCTTAGTGGTAGAACAGCTGATAATAGTGCTGACATTGTTGTGACCTTGCTCGTCTTTCTTGAACATTATTTAAAACAAACAGTAAAAACTGACAGAAACAACAGTGAAAACTAATTTACTCTGGTCGTGTTTTCTTTGTTTTTTCGTGAAAGTTCAGTCGACTTAAAGACGTGATCTCAGAGCTGAGTGATGGATCTTATTGATCATATTTATCATCTGTTCCCTTTCAAGATGAAACATATCTGAGGGCTGACAGAGCTCCACCCCTTACATGACATCATCAGAGACAAACAGGAAACAGTTTATTACTGTTCAGTTCTCAGAGAGAAGAGACTCACCGACAGACAGACGGTAAGATTTACCTTCATTACAAAGCTGAGACTTCAACTGGGGACAGTTACAGGAGGGAGTACTACAGTACTACAGTACTACAGTACTGAAGTACTACAGTATTGAAGTACTGAAGTACTTCAACCTGCTGCAGAACTCAAAGTGAAAGTAAATTTAAGTGGCTCTTTTTCATTTCCTCGTAAGACTCTGTTCTAACCACACGTCTTAATGACATCCACCTGATACTTATATTTTAATACTGAATGTGGACTGAACTGCTTTAATCCTGACATGATGTTTACAATTGCAAACAGCTGCAGACGTGAAATTATTATGTCAATAGGAACATTCTCTTAAATTCAGCACTAATTAACTGTAATTCGTGTTGTCATACAGGCAGACAGGACTGTGTTTGTGTGTATATAATATATATAAATCATCATAGTCAATCATAGTCTCATATAATATGTCACTCTTTATTTGTGTAGTACTTTTCGTACCTACATTTGTTGTGCTTCACACAATCAAATATATAAAGTCAATATTACATACAGCCTATGTGTGTGTAGAATAAAAAATGTGTGACAGCCGGTCATTCTTGTCACATTAGGCCACGTTGTGAATTGATTAATAGTAAATATATAAGTTGTCATGAACATTGTTATCCTCATCTGACAGAAATCATAAAATCCAGCAGTATAACTAAACAATGTACAGATGATCAGCTCAGTCATGCCTCATATTTAATTTACTTAGTTTTAAAATGACGGTTTGAGTCTTATTTATTGAATGCCTATTACCTCGACTCCTCTCTCTTCTTTTCCTTGCCTCCTCCACTCGCATCTCCATGGGTGGGACTAACACGCGAGGAGAGGAGAAGAATCGAGTAAGTTACTAGAGCAGATGTTCTGTCTGTTGTGTTTTCAGCTTCACTCAGAGACAACATGGCTTCCAGATTAGAGGAGGATCTCTGCTGTCCGGTCTGTCATGAAGTCTTTAGAGATCCTGTTCTTCTGTCATGTAGCCACAGCTTCTGTAAAGACTGTCTGAAGAGATGGTGGAGAGAGAAACCAACTCAGGAGTGTCCAGTTTGTAAGAGAAGATCTTCAAAGGAACATACACCTTGTAACCTGGTGTTAAAGAACCTGTGTGAGTCCTTCTTAGAGGAGGGAGATCAGAGAGCTCCAGAGACTCTCTGCAGTCTGCACTCTGAGAAACTCAAACTCTTCTGTCTGGACCATCAGCAGCCAGTGTGTCTCGTCTGCAGAGATTCAGAAAAACACACCGACCACAGATTCAGACCCATCGATGAAGCTGCTCCACAACACAAGAAGATACTTCAGGAAACTCTGGAGCCCTTAAAGGAGAAGTTAAAGGTTTGTCAACAAGTTAAAGAGGAGTCTGATCAAATAGCAGAACACATGAAGGTCCAGGCCCGACGCACAGAGAGGCAGATTAAGGATCAGTTTAAGAAGCTTCACCAGTTTCTAGAGGAGGAAGAGGAGGCCAGGATCTCTGCTCTGAGGGAGGAAGAGGAGCAGAAGAGTCAGATGATGAAGGAGAAGATGGAGGCTCTGAGCAGAGAGATAGCAGCTCTTTCAGACACAGTCAGAGCCACAGAGGACGAGCTGAGAGCTGAAGACATCTCATTTCTCAACAACTACAAGGCTGCAGTGGAAAGAGTCCAACAGCGCCCCCTGCTGGAGGATCCACAGCTGCTCTCAGGAGCTCTGATAGACGAGGCCAAACACCTGGGCAACCTGACCTTCAACATCTGGAACAAGATGAAGGACATGGTCTCCTACACTCCTCTGGTTCTGGACCCAAACACTGCTGCTCCAAGACTCATCCTGTCTGAAGATCTGACCAGTGTGAGACGAGGAGAGAAACAGAAGCTTCCTGATAATCCAGAGAGGTTTGATGAACACTGGTCTGTTCTGAGCTCTGAGGGATTTAACTCTGGGACTCACAGCTGGGTTGTCGAGGTAGGAGACAGTACAAACTGGAGACTGGGTGTGTTAGCAGAGTCTGTATGGAGGAAGAGACGCATACAGTCTGGATTATGGAGAATAGGGTTCTATAAAAGTAAATACTCAGCATTGTCACCACCAGATCCAGTCACTGATCTCAAATTGCAGAAGAAGTTCCAGAGGATCAGAGTGAATCTGGACTGGAACAGAGGAAAGCTGTCGTTCTCTGATCCTGATACTAACACACACATACACACCTTCACACACACTTTCACTGAGAGGATGTTTCCAATCATTGGTTCTGCTCATGAACTAAAGATATTTCCACTGAAGGTCTGTCTGAGAGTGGAATAGAGCAGTTAGAGACAAAGAGGTTTATTATATCTAACCTATGAAATGCAGACATTTTTATAAAGTTTTTGTAAACATTTTATACATTTTTCATAAAAAGACATGTCAATATAACACCAGCATTGATCATCATTTTGTTTACTGCTCAAAAAACTAATTAAAGTGTACAGTATCTTGTTGTCTCATACTGTACTTCCAAAGATAGTTTCATTTATTGTTAATGTGTTTTTATCTTTATTATTTTTATATGTAAAATGATTTATCTTTGACCCTGATCTTTGTTTGGTTTGTTTACTCTTTTCTTTTTTATCAATACTGTGTCATTTTAAAATGTTGTTGTTCTTTTTGTATATATATTTTGTCTAGTGTGCGTTGAGTAATAAAGAGCAGCAATCACTTTGTGGAAGCTGATGGGATCCAAACAAAGTAGAAATAATCAATGTATCAATAACTGTTTGATCAGCCAATGATTGTCAAGATAGAAAAAAGGAATTTTAAATGTAGTCCAGATTTTAAAGTTTCCTGACATTAAAATCAATGTTTAACGATGAAATGTTTACAATATATAAAATGTTACAATTGATCCAAAATATATGAAACTTTTTCTATTTGATGTCAAAGAGAAAGGATGATTCTGTCTGTAAAAGTATTTACCATCAGTTGAATTCTGACGTTCGTCATTTAGTCAGAGGAAGACTCGTTCTATTTAAGGTGGACAGCTCAACTTTAACGTGGATGTGTCAGTTTGTGTTCAGACTTCATGTAATGTTGGTGACTTCAGAACATTAATTCATATTAACATTAATGCTGAATGTAAATTAATTCCTGTTTTTTGATTAAAAAATTGAAATAATCTCTTATTTTGGTTCTCATACTTTTGGAAGTTTCTCTTGAAAACTACTGTAGGTATGTTGGTCTTAATAACTGGTTGGAAAGCTATGGCACCACATTGCTACCACCATGATAATTTATTATTATCATCATTTATTATTATTGTTTACACAATATCTTTCATGTTCTTTCATTTTCAGGTCATTGCTAGATGCCTAATTATTAAATTTTTTGCAGAAACCTTTCTTGTTATTACGACACATCACTTTATCTTCCTGTACCACAAAACATTCTGAAATGTAGCTCAGTAAAAATAACTCTTCTTTGAACATGATAAGTTGTAAATGTTTGTCAGGGTGACAGCAATATGCCGATGATACGCTGACTTATATGGATTTCTTAGAGATCACATGACTTCCTTTACTGTCCCATCTGTCATCTCTTTACATTTCTTTTTTTTTTTTACTTAAAACGTTTGAATTGGCTATATTTTCTTACATGATTAAGTGATGTTGGTTTTCTTACCTTTTTACTGATTGAGCTCATCAATATTAATATCAGGCAAATTCTGAATATCTGATTGTATGATCTTTAAATTGGCACAAAATAAAGTACAAAGGGGAAATATTAAATTGTTGTGATTATATGGCATGAAGAAGGTCAGTTGTTAGCAGCTTGAGACTAAGAATCAGTAAAATATGAGACTCGTTTATAATAACTCTCTTTTTCTGTGTCTCTGGATTTAGAATCTCCTTTCACTTCCACTGCCCTCAGTTTCACTCTAGCTCTTTATCTGGATCTCTTTTTTACTCGTTCACTAATGCTGTCTGTTGCTCTCTCGCTCTCTGGTCTCAAGGATTTATGAGATTCCTATCACTCGTTCCATCTGTTTTATGACCACGCTTTCACTCTCTTTCTCTCTCACTTTTCTCATCTCGTCGCAGTCCAAAGATCAAATGTTTTATCAGACGTGAAACTGTCGGGGACCCTGTAGGTCTGCAGCTGACAGCTGTGAGTGGGGAAAGTAATCCGAGCAAACCATTGTTTTTCCACATGAACCCTCTGTCTCTGTGTCTCCCTCATCCTGTCTCACTTTCTCCATTGTGTTGCCTTCCCTTTTCTCTTTCTCTGTTTGTCTGCCACCCAGTCTTCTCATTGCCCGTGAACACTCCCGTTCTCAGACAGGACTGGGTCCCTCAGGTACAAAGGCAAGCAGTCTCTTCCATTAGTCCAATTCCAGGACGTGACATATATCATCACTTTACCTTCCTTCTTTACAACCTTTACCTCTCCCTAAGATTACTGTCTGTCCCCTGGCCCCCTCTGTGCCTAAATCCCAGGATTAGAAACATGTCCTTCAGATATTAGACCTATTTTTCTCCATTTCTTTTCCTTCTCGCTCTTCAGATTCATTGAGGTTTTTTTTTCAGTGTCAGATATGACACATGGTGCCCCAAAACATTCTGTATGAGGTGTATGTATTAAACCGATGCAGCAGGCTGCAGTCAGTGTGGGGTTTCAGCAAATGTTAATGACTTCACACACCAGATGTGGTTTTTTAATGAGATTGATTCACATGGAAATGTCATATTTCTAACTGTTGTTTTCGTCATGAGAACTTTTACACAGAAAGCAAATATTACGCAGCAAAAAAGCAACAAAATATTATTCTGGACAAGATTGTTTTTCCCACTGGGAATAAAGGCATCAACCAATGAAGTTGTGTGGAACGGGTTGAGTTGGGTCTATATTTATGAGGATTATAAAACAAAACTATGCGGCTCCGTAGTGCGAACTAAGACGATAAACTTAATTACTCCTTTCAATCTTGTCAAAGGCAGCACAAAGATCCACTCCTTCCATCCTTCATTTTCACAATAAAATCCTGTGACGTAATATTCATAAAGGCCAGTATTTAACACTGTTGTGTCGGTTATTTGCCGGTGTGTAAAGGCCTTTCACAGTTTTTCTCTCCTCATTGCAAATGCATTTCAGGGATGATCACACAACCAATAGCAGGAGACTTTCTGAAACTTTAGTAAACCTTAAATTAAGCCATAAAAGCAATGGCTCCATTTGAATGAAAAAGAGTGCTTTTTGAAACTGGATTAAAGTCAGTCTGGGTACGGCCGAAGTAAATCAGGAATGAAATAGATGCAGGTTGCCACAAATTATATGTAACCTGCAGCACACATTTGCACGACACAATATTCTTTGCAAATCTCACCCCGAATCTTTCTTCCCTTCATCAAGATAGTTGTGCTCCAGTCATTTTTTTTCTTTCTTATTTAATCTTCTCTTAATGTTTTTTCTTGTTTTGTTTTTTTCCCATCTGTCCTGCAGTGGTTACCTTGGGGTGGCCAGTTGGCTGTGATGGACATGAAGACCCAGGTCCTGACCAGTGAATGTAAAAACATGGCTGCCACATCCAGACTTTCACCGTCTGTTTTAGTGACTGGAGCTTCTTGCTTCCTGCCCATGACAGAGGGGTAAAGTCAGTGATCTCGTTAGATACATATCCCTTACTCTGCTTCGAGAATCTACAGTACAGAGACACAGATTCCCAGTTGGAGGAAGTCTTTGCAATTCATTGAGGCTTGAAATTAATTTTCAAATGTCTTTACAAGAGAATCCAGCTGGGCAAAGAGAGCGGCTGAGAGAAACTAGAGGCAAGGAATTCACTGACGTGCACGCATGGATAATCATGCATATTCATAATCATGATGATGCTACTGCACTGTACCGTGTGGTGAAACAATATCATCTCAGAATAACAAACGACAATGCAGACCAAAACTCTGTGGACGCGACACATCTACCTCGACAAAGAGCAGCACTGATGCAGTTCGGTTACACGAGCTGAACAGAATGAAGCTCCAACAGGGTCCTGGTGGTCCGAGGGTTAAAAACACAGATCATGTGACCACCATGTGTCCGGGTTTGAGCTTAGTGGAGGACCTTCTGTGGCATTTCATCTCCCATCTCTCTCCTCTCGTTTCCCGATTCACTATTGGATAGAAAGACAAACATTTTAACAATTTTCATTTTTCAATAAGTTGGATAATAACAAAGGTTAGAGATTAAACAAGACCAAGAGCCTGCAGCCATGCTAGTGGCTCTGTGAGGCTGTCCTCTAGTTATGTGTTGTTAGATAGGCAATGCCAATCGTAGGATGGATGCCAGGCAGTAGATAGACACAGCTGTTGTCGCCCAGCGATCACCCCATGACCTCCATAGACCTCCATGAAATGAGTTTGTCTATTAGGTATCAAAAATGCTGTGAGGCCAAGTTACATTTCATAACGAAGCTCATGATCCTTTAAATGCTAAAAGAAATGCTTTGCATTATTTTAAGGTTAAAGGTGAGACATGAAATATAATCTAAGAAGTCCAGTTGAGTGACAGGTTAATGTGTTCATCAGACACCAAGACTACTGCACAACAGTTTGTAATACTCACAGAGACTGTTTTAATCTGGAAAATGTAAAAAAATAATTTTAGGGTCTACTGGCAATAACCCGTGGTTGCATATCGTGGTGTTAATTGCTTTCCCATCTGTTGGGCTTGGTTTTCAGGGTATGACTCATTGCGCTCCCTCTTTATGGCTATGAAAGACAGAAATTCCACAGAAACACAAAAGGATGTTAAAAATATTCAGTTGGATGGCGAAGGTTAAATAATCATACAAAGCTTGATTTCACACCATCATTTATTACATTTCCCTGTCTCCTAAAAATAATGTTCCCATGCAACAAAAATGCATTGTGAATTACATTTTAAGGGAACGTATTTGGTCGTGAGTAACATTTGCTTTATAGGTATTACAAATAAGTTTCAAATGAATCTATGGACAAAAGGGCTTTTACCCAGGAGACTGCTGTTTGTGTCCCATCTGACCCAAGTTATTTTGTTCATGAACAAAACCAAATACTTCTGATAATCAAACATAAGCTAGTACTTTTGTTGATGAAACATAATCAAATACTTTTGTTGCAATTTTGTTTTGTATTGTTTCAGTATTGCAGTCATTTTACCAAACCTTGGCAAGTCGTTTTGTAACTTAAACATATCAAAGTAGGTTTGTAATTTTTTGTTTTTGTTTGGTTATAATTCTCAACGTTAACCACGTGTTTCAAACAGTTTCAAACTGGGACCGTGATCCAGGAGACAACACGTTTCCCTCAACATGATTGAGAATGCAGTTTAGTTGATGGGAATGTAATTTTGGAAGAGGCAGGGTTCATTTCAGGAACCTCATTAGGTGTCAATAAGTAAAAGTGCAACAAAGCAACATTTAAATACATCACATCGCCTACACAAAACTTTACCTCAACACTCTTGGACAAGAAGACTGAATCTCTACGATACAGAACGGGGCATCCAAATATTAACTGTATAGCAAATACTCTGATTCTGGCAATGTATGCCGTTTGCCTTCTGGCACAAACACTGCAGAAACTTGTTTATAATAGAAACACTGCTCTCTGGGGCGGTGGATGATGTATCCCTTCACTTAAAAGTACCAGATTTACTAGTTCTGACTCGCTGCCAGTACTTCCCTCTGAGCACTAATCAATTGTGTGATTAAGTAACAAGACAGTGCATTATAAGCCAGTGTAAAAAGTCAGATTGTACTTCATGAGCACAGGGAAAATTAGTGGATAATGAGAAAAGACATAGAGTGATAAGTGAAATGACCTGTCATTTGTTAAATAAAGAGAACACTTCCTCCCACTAGGGCTCAGGAAGTTGGCATTTCATTGAAATATTTCAACTGCTCAATTTAAATGCCATTCCTGGATTTTAATGCCTCAGCGCTGGCGACAGCGTCGGCCAGAGGCATTATGACTCCGTCCGTCTGTCCGCACTGTCACGTACGTCGTCGCGGTTCATTCTTGTGAACTTAATCACACAAGGGAATGCCTGGAGGGACTGTCCTCAAACATCCACCTAGACTCGAGGATTAACTGTTTCGAATTTGGTGTTCAAATGTCACCGTGAACTCACTGAACATAACTCTAGAATTCATACGCTAATTGGGACTTTTTCCGCACAAATATCGAATAGGATAAAATGAAGTAGGGACATTTCAGACGTGGATGTGAAGCGCAACTTGACTGGTTGGCGGAGGCGTACAACTGTGAGTCATTCTAGTTCCATTTGCACCACTGTGATTTCATCAATAACACTTTTGTTCAGTTAAATCAGAACACATGTTTAGGTTATGCCCCTGAGTTGTATTGAGACTGACTGCAAATCATAAAATTCTGCGGTATTTGTACTTGTTTGGTGCTCCGATGCCTTTAAAAGGGGAAACTTTAAACTGGCTATGTCATGATCTCTGCTGTGCCTCTCCTATCTTGCCAGTTTTCCCTTAATTTGGTCCCCTGTTTGTCCTGTGTGTCTGCGTGTGTGTGTGCCTGGGCGTGGCCTACCCATCCCCTCCTGCTGTCAATTAACCGGCACACATGCAACCCATCATTCATCAAACCCCACAGTACATCTAACCCAGGTCTTCGCCTCAGTCTTCACGCAGTGAACTACAGCTACAGCCTCATGTATTTCCTGGCAATTGTGTGTTGCAACTTTTGTTTAACCTGTGCTTCCCTCAGCCTCAGGCTCTCTGCTCCTCTCAGAACCCCCCTGGACCCAGCCTTGCCGACCCGATTGGCCACCTGCCCGACGACTCACCCGCTGCCACTCAGCTCCCACGTCCCGTCCAGGCCACATACGACGCCAAAACCCCGACCCTTACCATTTCCACCACTGTCCTGTATTAATAAAACAACTGTGAACCGCTCCTGTATTCTTGATCTTGGGCCCAGCCCCGCACAACCATGACAGGCTCACTTAAACTTTCTCTAATTGACGTGTTTCCGTCGGTGAAGGGCTCAGTGATCAGCAGCTTAGCAGGATTGGCCCACAAATTACTGTCCATTAGACAGTAATACTGTGGGGTTTGATGTCCATTAGACAGTAATACTGTGGGGTTTGATGTCCATTAGACAGTAATACTGTGGGGTTTGATGTCCATTAGACAGTAATACTGTGGGGTTTGACGTCCATTAGACTAATACTGTGGGGTTTGATGTCCATTAGACTAATACTGTGGGGTTTGATGTCCATTAGACTAATACTGTGGGGTTTGATGTCCATTAGACTGATACTGTGGGGTTTGATGTCCATTAGACTAATACTGTGGGGTTTGATGTCCATTATAATACTGTGGGGTTTGATGTCCATTAGACTAATACTGTGGGGTTTGATGTCCATTAGACTGATACTGTGGGGTTTGATGTCCATTAGACTGATACTGTGGGGTTTGATGTCCATTAGACTGATACTGTGGGGTTTGATGTCCATTAGACTAATACTGTGGGGTTTGATGTCCATTAGACGTATGTAAAACGCTTCTGTTCTGATGAATCATGACCTTTTGTTCATGTGTTTAAGTTCGACACCTGTGCTAACGTCAAGTTCCGTTTAAAAATGCAGTAAACAGCGGTTATGCAGAGAGATAATTATAACTTTAATGAAACTAAATGAACTCTTGTTTACACAGTTGTGTCTCAGCTGGACATGTATTTGCATTTCATTCCCCAGAAAACGTGATGTTCACGTTCAGCTTGTCCCCTTTTCTATGCCGCAGTTACAATCCGGATCGTGCATGTAAATGCATGCTTTTTAAGTACAATTTAATCTGACATGGGGATCAAATCGTATTTCATAATAACAATGCTTTGTGTTCCTACAGCAAATCTATACAGCCAAAACTCTGCTCTGGGTCATATGTCATGTCTGAGTAAGCGACTGAACCCGAGGATTATTATCATTAACCTGATTACATCGAAAGGCACACATGCTATCGAGTATTGTAATATAATATAATATATAATTGTCATATAACTGTATGCATGCACAGCTGTGTGCATCTGTTTCTGAGCCGAAGCACCTTTCCCTGTGTAGTACATTTTTGCTCGTTTGTGTGTGAAACTAATTATACCTGAAGGTAAACAACAACAACAACAACAACAACAACAACAACAACCCCACAGCGTAATGCACGGCCTGTGAAATGACTCACGGTCACCCATTACTCCTCTTCCTCTCTCGCTCAGATTCAACTCTTACAAAATGTAATTTTGTTCAAATGTGACCCTTTGACAAAAAGAAAAGCGACATCAACCAACATTTAGTCGTGGCTCTTGAAGTCACTGGACTCTCACCATGTTCCGACATCGCGGCTTAGCTTCGCCTCGGCCCTCGGCGTGGAAGTTGCACGTCGTATTATGTTCAGCCATCTTCACATCGTGTACCGCACGCCGCTGTGACTCACTGGCGCGCCCCTGCTGCTGGAACCAAACCTCACTACCAGGAATTCTTTGGAGCCTTGACTTCTCGTGTCAAATTCTAACCATTTGAGAAATAATAGTATGGATTTGTCACCATTTCTAAACTTAGTGGGTTCATCATTGTTTCAGCTTTAGTCAGTGAAGCCGTGTAAAGGAAATGTTTCGCTTCATTCGAGGCAGCGCCAGAAAACGATGACGTGTTTTTGGAAAAACTCAATCCTGCTTGAAGTTGCCGTGAGGAACTTTTACCTGCATCATTACCAGAGAACATCAGTGAGAAGATTATCAATTCACGCATACTTATTGTTAATGCTCGTCATCGGTGCCACCGCATCGAATTCCAGTGAAATTGCACGAAATCATGCAGGTTCACCAGATACTCCTTCAGTACAGACCCGCTCGGGGCCTCGTGCAGAGTCCAGCCCAGCTGACGGACCCAGATCCGGATCTCTGGGGGGAGTCAAAGTAGAGGTTTCCAAAAGGGACTCTGGTGCTAGCAGACACTACAACCTCTGTTCACAGGGGCCGTTAAAATCAACACAAGAGACAGAGGTTTTATCAGAAAAAAGTACTTATGTGTGTATTACATTACTAGATTGCTATCATGCATGCAACAATGCTTTAGTAATATTTAGATTTTAGATTTTCTGATTTGTTGTTAACCTGGCTTGTCACTTCTCTTGTGTGTGTCTCTGCTCGCCTCTCTAATGCTCTGTTTGGATACAACTACACAATATGTTGAATATGTATTGCACATATACATGTGCTGCAGATATTCAGATGAATCCTAATGTTTTCCACGACCGATTATCCCTCTTCAAGCAGAACCATCAGGCCTATATTATAATTTGCACCCAAGCAATGTTTAAAGATTACTGTGACATTTACTAAACGTGAATATGATGGTTGGGGTAATGTAGCACGACACACTAACCATGGGAATTTACAGACGTCAGGTTTTCCATAAACGACACGTTAACGAGCTGAAAATTAACACTTGATGATTTTTAAATGCAAACGCTGTTTAAAGTTTGAATTTTGGATTAAAAACTAATTAACCCATAGCATGTGCGGTGCATCTGAAGAGCGCTTTTGTCAGTGCACCGTGAAGACGAGATTAGACTACAGGTTCAGGGTATTATGGGTATTAGTGTAAAAGCTCAGGTGTCATATGAACGTTGATCCGGGGTCAGCGTTCTAAATCCCTCCGACATCGTCAGGATTAAAGCCGTGGAAACTGAATAAATGTGTCGTCTGCTCTGAAGGGCATCTCCATGACTGAGGCTGCACACACATATATTAGGAACACCTGTACAATACATTCGGATAGAATCAACTCATGTTGCCCGGGAGGAAGCACCTTAAAGTGCGTGTAATCTATATTCCGTATTATAACAACGTATGGAATGACAATGTGAATTATATTAGAAATGTGTTTCTGGAAGTGACGATCTGATCAGATAAATCATAACTCCACTTTTATAAACATTGTTTATCTGTCTGTCCCACAACTTCACTGTTCTGGTTGAACACGTTCACACTCTCAACACCGGCGCTTGGTCAGTGGCCCTAAAGGTCAAACTATGACGCTCCATAGACCTCCAGCTCCTAGTTTTAAGCCTTTTATGGTTCTTTGGCTTGTCCTCATGAAAAAAAAAACGTTTATGTTCCTGGGAGAACCTTTTTATTAGGGTTGCACTTGGAACCCCTTCAGAGGGTTTAAGCTAGAACCCGACATAAAGGGTTATAACGAGAACCATCCGTGAAAGGTTCCATCAGAACCGTCTCTGGAGGTCTTAACAAGAACATTTCCCCTTCTAAGGGTTCCAACAAGAACATTGTTATATTCCAAGGATTTCATCTAGAACCCACCCAGAGGGTTCTTCAAAGAAAACTGTTATATTCCAAGGATTTCATCTAGAACCCACCCAGAGAGTTTTTCAAAGAAAACTGTTATAGTCCAAGGATTTCATCTAGAACCCACCCAGGGGGGTCAACCACAATCAGGATTCACATTCACGGTTTTGGGGGGTTTGTGGGGGATCCCTTGAACAGCCACCCTTTCAACAATCCTTGAAGAACTCTTTCTTACATAAAAGGGTTCTTTAGGATGATAAGTTCCCTGACCGCAGGCTACCTACAGTAACCCTTAAATCTCTTTTGTGAGCCACCACAGATTACATGAAAGACTACGTGGCCCCGGCTCTTCAAGATGAACACTGATTTGTATCTCTAGCTAGATTTCGGTAGATATACAGTAAATCCCCCTCCCAGAGGAGGGTACCTGCAGCTCTGCATTCTAAGTGCAAAATATTGTTGTCTACATGAGGATTTCTTCCAAATGGTCTCTCTCTTGGATACTTCTGTCTTGATATAAGTTTTTGTTTATAGTTAGTAGTTTCCTCCTACTTCATGTAATAAATCTCTGAAAATGTAAATATTATTAACTTATAAAGTTTGACAACTGGACACAATATGTCTTCTACTTCACTGTAAAAGCTGTTTGTGAGCTGACTCTCATCCTGGACCGTGATTGGCTCCAAACAACAGTAGTAGTGTTATTATTAATACTCCAGGTACGTCCAAACTTAAAACTGAGATTTAAAGGAGCTAAATTTGAAATTCCGAGCACTGTTCATCCACATGGCTGTCAACATGGCGACAGCAGAGCTGGCTAAAAAGTTATGACTAATATGTGATGTAACTAATTAATACAGGGTTAAAATTATGCCATTGATTAATGACCTGAACGATCAACAATCAAGCTGTTTGACAACCGGTTGGATTTCTGGCAGATTAGAAATTTTGTGTTGGCTGCCTGCAGTTTGTGCTCTTCAGATTACCAACATGGCCGCCGTCAAACGAGCCGCTGTAAAGTGAAGTGGGCTTGTTTTAATAGTATTGCGGTCATCTTTTACATGTGGTGTGCATGGCTAGAAGTCAGTAAGTAGTGCTGTTTGGATTTGGGACACTCGCTTTGAGTTTGATCCTGCTCCCGTTTCCCCTCGTCATCCCTCCCCTCCCTCCCACCTCCCCCCTCCCTCTCCTACCCGACATGGACACAATAACCAAAGTTGTAATTTACTGTCTTTGTGTCGGATTCTTCAGTAAACTGCTTAGCTGCGTCTAATTACCTCTGCCTGTTTGTTTTGTCAGGGATTTTTATTTGTATTAATTCATTATTTCTTTAAATAATCCAATAAGCCTTTACAAGAGAACCACTGGGATGTGACATGTAGTCTGGTCCGTAATCCTGAAAGAATTGTTTACCTCTGAGAACACGGGGAGTGACGGTCTCACTAGAGCTTAGTATTGGTTTTAGTAAAGAGAAACCAAGGGAACACGAATAATCTGCCTGCCAATGAAAGCAACAAAGTTGCGAGAGGCTGAGGGGTAAGAAAGAAAGGGAAATATATATTTAAAGAAAAACACTAACTACTAAAGTCATTGTGAGGCTCTACCATTAGGGCCAATGACTGAACACTGCACAAAAGATGAGGAAAGACGGGAAAATAAATAACCAATGAAGCTCTTCCCGCTTGTGATGTTGTTAATGTTATTAAGGTAATGTCTTCACAGTAGCTTTATGTCTAATGGTAACGTGTTAACAATAAGGTACGTGGTATAATGATGACTTTTAAGCGCTAGAGAGTCCACTTTGGGCGGGCGGGTCAAACAAACACAGGACTTTAACCCAGGAGACCGCTGTTCATGTTCCGTGTGAAACCAGAAGTAAACGTTGACGTTACCCGTAACATTTTGCATAACATGGTTTAACACCTCACCTTTTGTTAAGCTACGTTGTTTCGCTTGTTAAGTAACATTATTGCGCGCGTTACACTTGTTACGTAATATTGATACGCGTGTTGTGTTTGTTTATTAACGGTGGTTAAGTTTTTATGATAGTATTTTTTTTTTTTACTAACCATAACCAAGTAGCTTTGTTGCCAAAACCTAACCAATCATTTCTCAACGTTAACCACTTGTCACTGGGCGTTTTCTTCGAGTGTGATACGATGATAGGAAACGGGTCCATGAAACGCTTCACTGTCCACATTAGAAGTGGTTTGCAGAAACGTACAATGCCAACGTCTTTTCTTTCTGGCTCGTTTCTAAATACCTCTTCAGGTCTAGATGTCAAGTTGTTGTGTACCATCGAAGGTCAAACCATATTTAGAGACTATAGTTGTAGTGTGCTGGCCTGTTTCCAGTAGATGTGTCATCAGAGCTGACGCGGAAATTACATCCTTGAGCACAGCTGACAGTTTGTGTGTGTGTGTGTGTGTGTGTGTGTGTGTGTGTGTGTGTGTGAGTGAGGAGGAGAGAGCGAGTGAGCGAGTGTGTTCTGTGCTACATAGATACAATAGAATGTATCCAACACAATCAAAATAAATTAAAGTCTCATAATCTCTGAATTACTGTTATCATCGTGTGATATCATCTAATCAGATGAAACATAATGAAACCTGTGAAACAGTAATTAGCCTCCAGTTCTTTCCCTTTCGTTTACAATCACTGTAGTTTGTAGTTTTCATAGTAGAGAGGTGGCTATTGTTTTTTTTCTGCACTCACTTTAATTTGGCTTTTTGTTTTAGAGCGTTTACTGACACCTTGATACCAAAAGGTAAAGTCTTGTATATTTACAAGCCATGCAATCTCTTTGAATTCACTTCTAATTACGACAGGCACATTTTGCAACATGTGGTGAAAGTCAATAATAATTAGAAGACGCATGAATATCGTGCGGTAGTTTGACCCCCCCATATTGCATCAGCTCAATATTTAGAATACAAGAATCGTTATGGCTGCCTGTGCAGTATAAAACATACGGTTTTATGAGCTGTTCAGTCTCTTGCTGCAAAAGGCCTATGTGGGCCGAGGATAAGGAATATTAATGCGATATTTCCCCTCAGGGCAAATTTCTGGACCAGCATGAATCCGTTCAGAGCGCGGGGTCACTCGCAGCGCCCACAGCTGGCAGCGCTTTGGTGTCGTGTCCAAGGTCGGCGCAGAAGCGCAGATGCTTGCTGACACTGGGGTCACGAACTCAGTTTACATGCCGCCTCATGGTCCAACAGGCTCCTCCTCCCAAGGAGGCCGTTTCTAAAAGCAGGTCGATGCACGGCATCAATGTGGAATGTTCAGAGTTTTGCTGGAAGATAAATCTGATTAAAGTTCCTTCAAACCATCACAGGTGTTTTATTTCCACTTGTCGCAGCTGATCAGAGGTCGGTTCAGGTTAGAGTGAGGCGGAGCCAAGCAGGTACATGTGAGGTCGCTAAACTTATTAACAGGTCTAACCAGTCAGTTAATAAGTGAACACACACTTCACTTGCCTGTAGCAACACACTCATGATCCACCCACATGGGTGTGTATAGACTAAACCACACACTGTCACGGGGAAAAAAGAAAAAAGGAACACTCATTTTGGGATGAAACCAACATCTATTGCAATAATACAATTATTATATAGTTATAGCTCTTTATCATAATGTTGGAATTAAAAAATAATCTAAATATTCAAATAAAAAGAGTATTGTTCTAACTCTTGTCAAAATCATAGTTTCCTTCCTTCCTTTCTTTTTTAGGAGAATAATAACTATAAATACAAATTAATTGATTTCTTATCTTATTCAATTCAAGTCAATTCAATTTATTTTTGTATAGCCCAAAATCACAAATTACAAATTTGGCTCAGAGGGCTTCACAATCTGCACACAACGACATCCTCTGTCCCAGAACCTCATCGACTCAGGAAAAACTCAGCCCCAAAAAAACCCTTTCAACAGGGAGAAAAATGGAAGAAACCTTCAGGAGAGCAGCAGAGGAGGATCCCTCTCCCAGGATGGACAGAGCACAAACAGATGTCATGTGTACAGAATGAACAGCATAACAGAGTTACAACACGTTCAATGCACATGACAGAAATGATTCATGTAATAGTAGCAGTAGGTGTCGGGGAGGACCACAGCAGGACTCAGGACCAGGGTCCAGATTTAACCACGATCCATAGGCGAGGCGAGAAGGCACAAAGACCTCAGGGATGGAGCAGAGTTAGTAATGTCCATGAATTCATACAAAAGGAAAATAGAGAAGAATGTGCGTCAGAAGGGTCACGGCAGGAACCAGGAGGCATGACCAGGGTCCAGATGCAACCACGATCCGTGGAAACCTGCGAGGTGAGAAAGCACAAAGACTCCGGGGGAAGAAGTAGAGTAATGTGCATTGATAGAACATGAATTCATACAGAAGGAGAGAGAGAAAAGGAGAGAGGAGCTCAGTGTATCCTAAGTTGTCCCCCAGCAGTCTAGGCCTATAGCAGCATATTAAGGGGCTGGAAAGAATAGACCAGGGCAAACCTGAGCCAGTTATAAAACCTGCAGAGAAGCTGGGAGTAGTTGATATGTTGAACGTGTTGGCAAACAGCTTCGTATTTCCACATGCAGCAGTTAGATATCAGCACAACGATTCATGAGGAGTGGTTGTGTTTGTGTCCACCTGATGAATGTAAGTCTAAATATTTTCTCTTTTAACTCTGTCTTTGGTCTCCTCCACCTCCTGAGGACCATACCTGTCTCTTTACCTGCTAAATGCTCCACTTTGTTCACCAGCTAGTGTCTAGCTGTGTCCGTCAGCTGTTTGCTGCTGAGCAGGTTGTGCACAGTGTCTTTTTATAGCTCTCAGCTGAGTGAAGAGTAAGGACAAACAATGAGCTGAAGTTCACTATAAAGCTCCGTAAAGCTGAGGGGAGCTGGACATAACCGAAGGCACCTTTCATATTGTAACATTGTTCTTCATATTGTAACATTGTTCTTTTGTTCTTTTTTATTTTATGTTTTTAAAGTCTCTACAGATAACACTTTTATAATCCCAACCCAGAAATATAAAAGCGAGTTGCATCCAGTTGGGGGGCTGCTGTTGGGTCATGTGACTCCAGTCGGTCTGAAACATTGCAGGGCGAACGTGAAGCCTCCACTCCGCGGCATCCGGCTCCCGAGGCTAACATCCAGCCCTTGCGCTCGACTTCCAGCCACTCTCTATGCGTGGCGTTGTCATGGCATCGGGCTGTAGGAAGAAGGAATTCACCCACCATCAGTGGAAGTCTGCCTGGAGGCTCCTCAGGATTCTCTCATGCGTCACGGCCTCCGCAGGCTGCCCTCCCTCCCTCGCTCCCCGCCCCGTCTCTTCTCCCCTTCTTTCACACCTAGACAGCTCAGACTTTGCACAGAATCCTGCGTTCCCCTTCAGCATTTGCAGCTTGCCCCCTCCTTCCCTCCTTCCCTCCATCTCCATCTTCCCACTCTCTTTTCTTTTCTCACGTATCCCAGCCGCCGTTCATTCTTCCACCACCGTTCCGTATCTCACCATCACTGTCACTTCGCCTCTGGCTTTTTCTACTCTTCCAGCCGTCTCTTTCCAAATTTAGCTCCATTTAGCTACCCCCCCGCCCCCCACCCCACCCTCCAATCTCCTTTACTCACAAATCTCACCTTCCTTCCATTCATCTGCCCCTGCTTCTTATTCTTCCTCTCTGCCCCCCTCCACCTTCCACCGTAAAGCAAAGCGTGATGCCATCCCGCCATCGCTTTCTCCCGACCTACTCTTTCTCCCCCTCGCTCTCCATCTCAGCTGCCGCCTCCGGCCTCCTCATCGCGGCTAACACCCCGCTGAGGATAGGAAGGGACTGTCACGCAGCCAGGAGCAAAGTAGCGAGCTGCCGGAACAGAGACGTCTTACGAGGAAGAAAAAAAAAGGGGCATCATAGGAAAAGTGCAGGACACTTCTTTTATATCTCCTTCCTTCACTTCAAACTCCCGCCTCTCTATTTTCTGCTCCCTTCAACCTTTCCTCCCAGTTTAATCTGTTTCTTCTTCCATCTCATTGTTCCATTAGTTTTAACCCCATCTCTCTGCAGCAGCATGTTACGTTATCTCAACACGTTGCCTTCCCACGCGCGCAAACTCTTTTTCTAATAAAGTCATGAAATTTTCATTCCTACACATCGCCTGGAGAGAAGTAACTGTGTTATCATTCAAGAGAGGCTTTTACAGATCAAGATACTCCTCTCTTGATTCAGAAAGCAGATGAAGGCTGATCCATCATCATACAGTCGGTACGGTGTTGAGAAGGATTATTAAATACTTTATAGACTACTCAAGGGTCAGCAACAGCCTTTCAAAAGCTATCGGTGAAGAATCTGGTGCTATCGGCATCTATTCATTGTCTCACAAAATCTCTGTATTCAGAAAAGGGCAAACACTGGAACTTGTTGCACATACGTTTAGCTGCCACAGATAAACAAAATAACATGTCTCAAATTAGTCAGATAATAAAACATTTGTGTTCGATTCCCACCTTCACTAAAAGCTCTGTAGCTGTTAAAGGTCCAAAAATGAAACAGAGAATACAGCCGGAGCTGCATTGGGACATATTTGATGATTTATTTATTTTTTAATGATGCTTGTGTGTTTGTATATATATATATATTTATAGACTAAAATGGATGCCCACGGAATTTATATTGGGGATTTTTTTTTTACATGTGACATATATTGTACATTTTTACCATATCTCCTCGCTGCTCTGTTTGCAGCAGCCTGCAGTTGAGTCCAGGTGAAGCAGAGTTTTTGTGACATGACTTGTTGGTGTCATGTCTTCCTAGTTGCACTGAGGAGTCCAGAATATCACATTGTTTACAGGATCTTACTTTACAAACAGTTTATATGAGCGACATTTTAAATTGGATGTAAAATATGGGGATTTTGATGAAATATCACAATTTTAATCTTCAATTTGGTTGATTTCGTCCCACGTGGTTTTTTCAAGGACAGTCTGAAAGTTGAAAATCCGACGATAACTAAAAAAACTAAAAACAACATGTTTTTCAAACCCATTTGGAGTTCAGAGATGCTCAATACAAAACTCTTAGCACATCTATTCCCTCCAAGCGGCTCTCAAATGTCAGTTTGCAGCTAACAGTGCTAACAGTGTCTATCTGAGGGGGAACCGGAGGCGGCGTTATCAGCGGGTTTGACAACCATGCAAGGAGAAGCTCTGAAAACAACACACACATTCTCCGCTCAGGAAAGCATTGCTCCATTATATCTTTAAATAGAGAAGAGTTGTATGCTTCTATATTAATGCTCTGAATACCGTTTAGAGAAGCTTTAAACATGGCATTATGTTGGATGATGACAAGTGCTATCGTCAAAAGGGTAAGCATCCTTTTCATCAAGTTAATATTTATCATTTTCAGCATTCCACATCACGTGGCTGCATTGTTTCCTTTCAATCCCTCACATTTGCGTCACAATGCGCTGACATGGACTTAATTATCTGAAGGATTCTAACCTTCACTAGGAGCTTTTATTACATTCAGATTGAAACATGTCCGTATCTTCTCCTGTGCGGCTCTGCAGCGGAGTCAGAGAGATGCTCAGGAGTTCCCTGCTGGTTTCCAGAGATTGGCCAGTTTGCCGAAAGGTTAAAATTTCAATCCCCTCCGCAGCTGTATGATGAATTGTTCCGTCCTTGAGTCGGAGACTAAGCCCTTACCTGCCCGCTTATTGTACAGCAGCCACCGTGCTGAAGAGTGTCAGTGAAATGTCATCAATTAAATGTTCTCGTGTAACCCAACAGCACAACACTGCACCGCCTTGTAGGTGTCCGGATGTTTGACGGAGCACCATTAAGGATGGAAAGGTCATCACCCGAAACCCTCCACCTCTCTCGGCAACGAGGGAATATGGGATAATATTTGTTCACATTGAACTGTAGATCATCACATAAATGTATAAGTGAGTGCAGGACTCCGTATGGTTTAACTCAAATAATGCACATGACATTTAACTTGGAGCGATTTTAAAGAGACCTGATAGATCATTGTTGCTCTTTGACTTTTAAATTATAAAGAGCCGGACAAAGCGTAGGTTAAGCATCAACGGGCCAAACAGACACGTTTCCCTCAAAGGGTGATACATTTTAATACAAAGCATTTTAGGTGTTGACCTTTGCACCTGTTGGGGATGTGTAAGATAATAAGCTGTATATAAGAAGTGGACGTAGTCACCGTGAAGTTACCCGTTGATTGTGGACTACAATTTGAAGGCTTGAGTTTGGCTTTTTGGCCGTCGCCATCTTGGTTTTTGGGAACAATACGTGAAACTAGAGGGTGGAGCTAAGTACAACCGAACATAACAATTTAAGACATTTTTAGGCGACCAAAATGTTACAATTAACTTTCATGAAGTGAAAACTAAGAGGGTTAGAGTTGGAAGACGAAAATAACGACACGGTAGCGACCTGTCAATCACCTTGTAACCCCGCCCTAAAGCATCCCCTGCTTTATGGTCTGTTTGACTCTAAATGGACCATAATTTACTAAATGAACATCATGCTGTATTGAAGAAGACTTGAAACTAGAGATTGAGACATAAACTCATGTTTACAATGTTTACTGAGGGAATAAATCAAGAGAGAAGTAGAGTCATTTTCTATAGACTTCTATACAACCAGAGGAGTCGCCCCCTGGTGGTCAGGAGAGAGAATGCAGCTTTAACACATGAAGCTTTGACTTCTATACAACCAGAGGAGTCACCCCCTGGTGGTCATTAGAAAGAATGCATGTTTACGACACTTCCGCATTGAGTTCACTTTTCAGAACCTTTTCTGCCTGTCTGACAGCCGGAGTACAGGAAGCTTTATCACTTGCTGTGAGTTCTTCAATGTCATGGATCTGTTCTTTAGATAAACTTATAGCTAAAACAAGTCAGTCTAAGGCAACAGTCCTGCAATAAATAGAGGTTATAATTTGTTGAAACTCTGTTTTAGAGAGTTTTTGATTCAACTGGATCATTCTGGAAGTTATGATTCCACTGAACTGTATGAGGTTATACTGACACGTTATTATTTGTATATCACTGACAGTAGACTAAATAACAGAAAGACATAAACATAAAGTGTTAGCAGCAGACTGATGAGTACGACGTGATGAGCCTCTGATGTTGGAGTTGGTGTGAAAATTGACCTTATACTTAATTTACCATGTGAGCTGTACTTTTAATCCCTCTAAAAGTTTTCTTTTAAATATGTATATGCATGTGTGTGTGTATATATATATATATATTTTTTTTTTTTTTTTTGAATCAGTTTTTTATTAGCGACCGACCTTTATTTCTTCATGCTACACTACATTACAAATGCAGACATTGTACAACTTACGTCACACGTAACGATGTGCTGTTTCTGGCGTGTAATTAAACCCTAAATCACCGCGGTAATGCTCAGAGTGGGATGTCCATTTAAAGGTGGTCACATTCCTCCAGCTAACCTCACATCACGAGATAACGGCCGGTGCAGACTGACCCTTGGGGCTCCGGTACATGGACCGTGTCTCGGCTCGGCTCTAATTTACTGCTTATCTGGTCTCCTGTCCACCTTCGCATCCCTGCGAGCTGTCCCGTATCGGTTAGCCAGCTAACAGGAGGGACGCCAGGAAGTGGCGATAAGAAGCATAGCACCCTGGGGAGTGTCCGAATCTCCGTGGATGGCCTGTTCGCAGGACACTCGTGTATATGTGCATGTGCGAAATGCACAAGACCCTCATCTGACCAAGAGGCCGTTAGGTATTGATGGGATCTGTTGGTGACATGGTTATTGCATTTGTGTGTGTGTGTGTGTGTGTGTGTGTGTGTGTCACCGCATCAGATATATTTGGCTTCAGGTCAAGAAACCAGCTGATCTCACTGGTTCAGGAGACACAGCGTGGACACTTGTCAGTAGCATTGATTTATTACCCATAGTGCAGTGCTTGGCCGCGACGCTGCATCCCGTAAATGGGATATCAGTTTATTGTTTCTCCTCTCTATCGGATTTCATTGCATTTTATTTTCACGACATTCAATGGATCCACACGGAAAAATGAAGAAAGAAAATCAATAAGAGAAAGTACCAGAGCAGAACACACTCAGATTCTCCACCATACCGCTTCATGTGTTGTACCAAAGGACTTCAACCTAAATTAAGGGGAATAGCATAATGTAAATGTTTTAACTAATAGATATCACCATGAAACTTCCCCAATTTATTACTTACATGAAGACAACCATTTTATTATGACAACCTTTCTGAAACTATATGTTTAAATATGCAAATTAAGGATCATCTCATTAAATTTGCGCAACTTTGCATACATTTTCAGAACAGAAATCAGAAGATTGGATAAAGCCAGGTTCAAAATTTTTGTTTCATTTTGGTGATATACGAGAGTCAAAGGTTTTTACTGAGGGAATTTTGGATAGTTTGTTTATCACTCCATTTATCATAAAATATAAATTTTCTCCATGTTTATAGTAATACAATGTTGTGTAAATCAGGCTATGAATGATACATGAACAAACCCCTCTGTAGAAAGCTCCAGAAGCTCTTCCAGAAGTAAAGAGTAAAGTTTGGTGATGTAAGAGCTACTGAAGTGGAGATTTCTGGATCAGTGTCTGAGAACAAACTCATTTAGAGAAAACGGCCTTTAAAGAGATGTTTAGTTAAATTACAGACATGAAGAAGACTCTACAGGTGAAGAGGGTCAAAAAATTAATGAATAGATGTCAACATGAAACTTTATTATTTGTATTAATACAATTATTTTCTGTATTACAAGTTACAAGCAAATAGACAAAGTTGTAAAACACCTACATGTTGCATATTTTATTTCCACTAGTCTGAAAGAAGACATATTATGGATGTTATGGAAGCCCAAAATCCCCAAAAAAAGACCAGTGCATGAAAAACAATGTTTCTATAACAAACAACGATGGCTCCGCTCCAGAGTTACTGCAAAGGTCTGTTTGTATCGTGACCTACTCAGTGGAAAAGTTAAGATACATCCAACAGAAATTGTGTCTCAACCCACACAGCTGTGCTGCAAATGTACTTTTAGGGCAGTTTGAACTCCTGACCCATGAGGGTACATGGATACTCTCCTCTGATTATAAAATGAGCGTGCCGATTAACATCTGTGAACTTAAAGCCTGCAAGAAAACATTTAAACTTTTTTTTTCAGGAAACAATTGAACTAAATACGACTAATAAATAATGAGTAAATTATTAATGAGATAGAAGACTTGAATTTCCTCTTTAACACTTTCCTATAAAAGCTCCTCGAGCTGCAGCACCACTTAAAGCACAAGCTAATCTGCTCTCAACCGCTGTATACATATGCATACACGCCACTGTATCTTTGAATTTAGGTATTAACATATCCATGTGAATGTGAGGGCAAATGTGTGTTTACTTCTGTGCATCTTTGTGCAGATGTGTAGTTGTGGTTCGGCGTTTCTGTGTCTAACCCTTCTGAGAGGAAACTTCCTGGTAGAGACCAGAGCGATGCAGTGGGATGTCATAGCCTGTATGACATCTCCCATTGGTTTGTGGACTGCCGTTTTGAAGCCTTAGTTTTTTTTTGGGGCTGTCGCCATCTTGGTTTTTTCTGCAACCAGAAGAAGCAGGACAATGTGGGGCTAGATACAACCGAACAAAATGTTACAATTAACTTTCATAAACTTAAAGTTCACTGCAAAATTAGTTCTAAAACAAAAAGACAACTCTCAGACAGGACAACGCTGTGGCAGCGACCTGTCAATCACAGTAGCCCCGCCCTAAAGCATCCCCTGCTTTATGGTCTGTTTGACTCTAAATGGACCATAATTTACTAAATGAACATCATGCTGTATTGAAGAAGACTTGAAACTAGAGATTGAGACATAAACTCATGTTTACAATGTTTACTGAGGGAATAAATCAAGAGAGAAGTAGAGTCATTTTCTATAGACTTCTATACAACCAGAGGAGTCGCCCCCTGGTGGTCAGGAGAGAGAATGCAGCTTTAACACATGAAGCTTTGACTTCTATACAACCAGAGGAGTCGCCCCCTGGTGGTCAGGAGAGACAATGGAAGTTTTAAAACACTTGCACATTGGCTTCACTCTGCAGCACCTAATGTAAGCACTTTACCTTTTGACCTGTCATTCCCAGAAATGAAATTACAAATTATTCGATTAGTTACAGAACCTCTGCAAGATCTTTTCAAGTCAGTGCACATCCAGTGTGATCATTACACTCCTGTAAACTCATTAGAAAGAATTGTGAGTCACATCTATACACATGTTTTTACAGATTTTCCATTTGAACCATTCACGCTCTGCAAGACTTCAATTTCTGGACTTCAATACTTGTCAGAGGGTTCGTTTATTACAGATAATGATCAGTCTCCGTATGTCATTAGCAGTGTGGGAGGACATTTCCTGAATATATATATATATTTTTTTTTCAAAACCAGGAAGTTGCAATAATTACATTTGTTCGAATAACCTCAGAGTACAAAACACCATTAATTTAAGTCTAAAACTAACTGAAAGGCTGTTTTCCACTTATTTCTTGTATTTAATATACCGAGTTCCAATGATACTTCTAATTAACATTGGAGCAGAATGTGTGTTTCTCTTTGTTGTGTTTTGACAAGGTTTTCTTTTTTTATGAGTAATATCTCCAGTGAGAATGAGTCAGGCACATATTCTGATAGAGAATGGGAATTAATTGCCTTTGGATTGCAGAGGGACAACAGATGATTCAGACCATCCAATTACAGACTTGACCTTCCAATAGTACCTTTTCCTTAAAGGGATGTTTCCACACCTCAATATTATTCGCAATTTTAGGAGGTTTGGAAGCTTGTAAATATTTGAATCTTGGACAACATAATTACATTAATGACTAAAACTGATATGAATCATCAATTGAAATTAAAGGTTTGTTACTGAGGCTGGATATTACAACTCTGGATATTATAACTCCTTATTATTAGGCTGACCCAATGAGTCCTGGAAGACTCTCCAGTTGATCCACAATGCTGCAGCTCGTGCACTGAAGTTCTTATATTAGCTGCTCTTCTCCCTCCACGTTAGGCATCACCCCGTCTTAAAGAGCCCACAGTAATCCCATTAAGGGTCGTTCACATGTTGCGCCAAGAACCGCGTCGAAGGCGCCAGTAGTGCCGCTTTCCTCCTTTCATCCAACGTGCTTGGGATGTTGCGCTCCTGCTGTTGCTAAGCAACCAAAGCTTGGTAATTTCGCAGTCCCGTAAATCCCCCACAGTGGATCTGTCACTGTCAATTTAAATCACCTTTCCACCAGATGTTGCAATGTCCTTGGACAGTCAGGCCGAAGCAAGTGAAATAGTCCGTTGGACAAGATGGAAAGGCTCTGGGTAGCCCTGCACTCAAATAATTAACTTCTCCTCCATATATTTACCGTAGACTGATATTTACTGCTGGCTGTGATTGGTTGTTCCCCATTACATGACATGCGGTGCGCACTGCAGCATTCCAGAAGAACTATTGTTTAATCTCGGAGCGCTGCCATTGCTCCCCAAACCATAGACGCTTAGTGCTATTGATTGACTTGAGATACATGAGACAAACATTGTAAACTCAAGGTTCACCAACTTAGCTCGAAAACCACATGTTATCACACGTCAGAAGTTCTGTACATTCTTCTGGAAATGACAACTGAGCAAGTAGAAGAAGACCTTGGGACACAATTAGAGGCATTCTGTGTCTGTATGTCGGAGTGGACAGGAGAGAGAGGACAGGAGACGGAGAGATATGGTAAAGCAACCTGTCGAATCAGGGACGATGTGGTTCATGGTCAGCACCATTATTCCAGACGTCCTTCCCAGGCCAGACAAGATACATAATCTCTCCAGCGCGATCTGGGTCTACCCCAGGGCCTCCAACTAGTTGGGGGCGTACCCTGAAAAGCGCTAAAGGGAGGTGTGCAGGTGGCATCCTGATCAGATGCCCCACCCAGCTGGCCCATTTCGAGTGAGCTCCTCATCCCTTATCATTCACTCGGTCGCGACCCAAAGCTCGTGACCATCGGCGAGGGTCGTAACGTAGACGGACTGCTGAATCTTGGGCTCCACTTTTATTGTCATTCTTGAACAAGAACCCGATATACTTGAACTCCTTCGCTTGGGACAGCGATCCACCATTTTTCCACATTACGAATCAGGCTACGAACCGTTGTATGAGCACGCGTTTGGAAGATTACATGTATTCACACGTTTTTGCTCAAAGAAGACAGATCAGAGGCGGTCTGAACCCGACGCCCGTTTCTAAACTTGATTTGCTCCAGTTTGTTTCTGATCCTGCTCTTTCAAGGAATCCACTCTCCTAATGATATCTACTTTGATGTCATGTCTGTCTGACACCTAACAGGCAAACCCACATTCTCTCACGTCTGATTTTTCTGTTATTTATTCTTTACCACAAACAGGTTTCGATCTCGCTCCATTCTCGCCTTTTAGCGCCTCAGGTCAGCACTCGGTTCCGCTGCACGTGAGGGGTGGGGCACATTAAAAAAAGGTGCCGGGGACCCAAAGCACGCGATAACAGGGAGACCTGGTTCAACAACCACACACACAGAGACACACATCTAAAGATCGGTGCCTTCATAAATAAATGAAACCGACTCCTCCTCCCCATTTCTCAATTCATGTCCTTATTCTCTCACTTTGCACCTCCTCCTCCTCCGCCCCCGGCTTCTCTATCTCGGGTGAGAACTGATGCACGATGGCAGTGGTGGGACTGTGAAGTTGGAGCCTGCAAATAACAACACGTACGTCGCCTGGGGTTGCCATGGCGACGGACTTCTGAGCACCACAAGGTGCGATGGGAGCCGCTGTAACAGTGCAGGTGTAATGGTAGTAGAGAGATTATGAATGTGAGTTTATTGTATTTTGGAGGAAAGTAAACTCATTTCTCTGGACCTTGTTCACATGTTACTGAAGAATGGTCATGTTAAGCACAATGAATGCAGTCTGTCAACATGCATTTATTTTTGATTAAAGACATAAATCACATCCTCTGATAGATTTTTTGGAAAATGCATTTTATTGTTATTATAATAAAGTTGCCCTGAATTATGAGAGCCTTTTAATGGCTGCACCAGCGGCGTCTTTTTACGTGATGCAAACACACAAAATCCCTTCACACTGATTTGTCATCTCGAAATTGTAGCTTTTCTACATGTGTGTGTTGATATGATTATCTTTACAGACATTTATCATCCCCTATTTATTAAAGTCCAGTGGTGGAAAGTAACTGAGGACTGAAGTACAGTTTTCATTTTTCTTTGGATTGTTTTTTTATTGTGAAAGAAGACAAAAAGTGTTTCTTTTTCCTCGTCATGTTTCAGATTCAGGAAAGAGACTTTTATCCTCTGAACTCTCAACACAATTTAATGTTTTCATTTCAATAATATACTGTACATATTCAAAAATATATAGTAACATGCTTCTCTATTCTGATACATCGTTAACAATCTAATAATGTTACATTATTACATAGACTCCGATCTCACATGGGACATTTTACTGTAGAACATGTACTTTAACTACATGAAGCCGATGATACTTGTGTACTTTTACTGCTGTTACTTTAACTACATGAGGCTGATGATACTTGTGTACTTTTACTGCTGGTACTTTAACTACATGAGGCTGATGATACTTGTGTACTTTTACTGCTGGTACTTTAACTACATGAGGCTGATGATACTTGTGTACTTTTACTGCTGGTACTTTAACTACATGAGGCTGATGATACTTGTGTACTTTTACTGCTGGTACTTTAACTACATGAGGCTGATGATACTTGTGTACTTTTACTGCTGGTACTTTAACTACAGGAGGCTGATGATACCTCTGAACTTTAAATTAAAGAACCCCTTTTGAATGAATGACTTTACTTGTGATGGAGTATTTGTACACTGTTGTGTTGGTACTTTTACTCATGATTCTGAATACTTATTACCCCAGTGGAAATAAGTAAAGGCCTCCCCGCATGAATGGAGATGATCTCTCATATATTCACCCATAAATGACGCAATAAGAAATCAAGAAAGACAAAAATTAAAGCACACAGATGTTGAGTTTGTCTTGTTAATTATGAAACTGGAAATGAGAGCGTTTCCATGGTGATTTCTACCGCGTTGAACGATCATGGCAGGAGGATGGGGCACTCGCAGGTTTTGCTTCCCGTCACTGCACTGAGTTATGGCTTTGTCATGAATTGATTAACGTTTCAAAAACAGCCTGTTAAGGAAGGTAATTCAGTTCGCTGTGTGATGTGATCATTAATTTGTATTACAGAGATTCTCAAATGCCGATAATTCCCCCAGTTTTGTTTTTTGACAGTGAACTCGGAGGCAATCATAAATCATACTTTTCTCGTACGGGGCGGTACAAGATGTCCTGTCCAAGAGCAATTCATCATATTAATAAATGTGTCACCACTGTGCTCTTTTACATTCTCACTTTTTCTTCTTTGCTGAACTCAAAGACAGAGGAGTTAATCTGGAGATTTAAAGTGCACAGATAAGAACGAACAGCAGGAATCAAAGCAGCGATAATTTACTTTTAATGCAAACTTTGTTCCTCTGGAACGACTTCAGGAACAAAGTGTACTGGGACCTAGGAAAGGGGCGGGGTTTATGTAAAGGACCTAGCTCACCTGTGCCCTTCTTCCTGCATTGAGAATCACCTGAAGCTGCTGCTGAGGCCTTTGTTTGGTGTTTGGTCCTTTTAAATATGTTTAAATTGTAAGAATTCATTCTAAAAACCAAGAAGTTTCACACTGAGTTGATACTGAGAGAGGTACGGCCAAGAATCCCTGTATTCTTAATCATAATCCTGCTGTTCTTGAATTTAACATATTGTAATTAATGGTTTGGGGTTAGTAAACAGCCCTTTGGCTTCAACAAGTCCAAATTATGACTGGACTTTTATAAAAGCACCAATATTTCCAGCTCAGTTCTTAATAATACAAACAAACATTCAAGGTTCATGGTAATTAAACACATCTTCAATAAATACGTATTGACAATACACAGAGTAGGTAGATGTTGATTGTGTCTTTTTGTATTATTATAATATGATTTTGTTTTATTTACTGCTGAGAGCGTTTTACCATATTAATCAGTGGGTTATTGTGTAGTTCTTATTGTGTATGCATTTTACTTTACTTTAAGCTGTTTGCCACTTTGAGGGGGAAAGTAGCTTTTATAGTGACGGTGTATTTATTTGTTACATATTGTATTTGTATGACAAATACCTTTTTTTGGGGGGGGGCTTTTCAAGGATAGTGATAGAGATCGACAGAAAAGGTGGAGGAAGAGGGGACGACTATAACCTGGACTGCTGTGGTAAGGACTCTTTGGAACAAACTTGGTGTCTACTCGAATACCTTTTATTAACATGAATCGATAACTAATTTCCCAGCGGTTCCTGTCTCGACCCACAGTATTTATAATGATGTTGTTGTTATTGATCCATCTACTTATTAATTAAGTTAATTGTGCCAAAGCCATGCATTTAAGACTGAAGTGAGCTACTGCTTTATAAAAAGCAACAAGTCTAGCAAAAATAAAACTTAGACACATTCAAATTCAAAAAGTTTTCATGAATAAATAATACATTTGACTATAAAAATGGATTTAATCATCATACACACAGCCATGAGCGACGAGGCGCTTCGTCCGTCTCTCTAATAATCTCAGTCCAAAGATCAAAAGGTCAAAAAATATTGAAAACAAAAAGATAGATTACATAATCTTTATGTGTGTTCTCTCAATAATCATTCCTTTATTTGACAAAGAGCTCACTAATTTGCAAAGTCATTATTTAATTGATTAGCATGTTTTTATCAGCATTGTAAATATGCATGAATCAAAAGTTTTCTGATAAAGATTTGGTCTCCTCGGTGTTAGTTAATCACAGGAGAAACGTTTTCGACTTTGAAAATTAATCATGAATAAGATCTTTTATTTTTGATGTGGCAGTATTTGGGTATAATCCTTCACGTACAGGAAGTATATTTTTGTTCCAGTGTTTCAACAGACTTCTGCTGCTCAGTGAAAACGTATGTCTCCTGCTGTATTGTAGTGGAGCTTTGGCCAACGGCCCAAACCCACTGTGACTGACTGAAGGTTAAGTGACTTCCTGAAGGTCAGCAGAAAACCACTTGCTCAATTTCCTTTCCCGGTCAGTCTGCGGGTTCAAACTGGGTATCTGAGCCGTCACGAGCGTAGCACCTTGAACCTGAGTGTCACATCGGCTCATGGCTCTCGTCTCATTTCACTGTGACTTAGCACCTTATCACAAACCATAACGCATTAAGTGTGCAGCCGCCTCCCTGACGGGCCGACTCACTCTCGTTCACAACCTGCAGGAAGAGCATCACCTGGAGGTGTAATTTTGAGGAAGACTGCTGCTATTCTCACCCACGTCCTCATTCATAAACATAAGTGGAATCTCCATAGTGACAATCGCAAGAGATTTCCCTGGCAAGCATTCAGTCAGTTTAGTGGATTGTTGTCATTCTGTGTGAGACATTGTGCTACCTGTTCAGAGGTAGAAGAAGTATTCACATATTTTAAAGTAATGGTGGCACTGCTATAACGTAGTGCCAAATAAAAGTCTTGCATTCAAACTTTTACTTGAAGCCTGTGAGGTATTCGGACTCAGGTCCCCTCAGGACGCACGACTGAGCCGAGGCCCTACGAGGAATCCGTCAACAAAATAAAGCCGAAAACTGGTTTGAAGTTTAAGTAAAAAAAATAAGTATTTACTTTGATCGAAAGCAATTACACATTAAACACACAATATGAAGATAATAAAAACTAGATATCCTGAGAAAGAGCTACGCTGCGTTCCGACACGTGGAAAAGTCCCGCCTGTATATCGCCTCGAAGTCCCACTTTCAGAACGTCATCATGCTGCGACCTCGCTCTGAGTTCAGCTTGGGGACCTCCCACTATTGCTCAATACATGTAACAGTACCTTTTCATTACTAACTGATTTGGCATAATTTGTACAAAAGGTAACTGACGCTAGTGGGCACATAGAGCGTCATAGTTTGAAGCGTATAGGGCGACTAAACAAGTTCTGCTTTTTGACGAGTCGAGAGTGAGAATGTGTTGGGTGCATCCTTTCATCCTGTATTCTGATTGGTTGGTTTCTAGTCATGGCATCATTGTGAAAATCTGGTCCTAAATAAGCTAACACATAGGCAACACACAACAAATGTGTCTTCATGACCCAATTGGTATGTTCTCAATTGACGCGTAAATGATGTACTGCACCAATGATATATATATTCCTATATTCTGACTGAACTTTACAACTATTTGATACCCGATTAAAAATAAATTAAAAAATTTTTCCCTGACCACAAAAGCATAAAATGGTGCTTCAGTACAGTTCTCAAATAAAATGTACTTAGTTGCATTCCTGGACTCTGTAGACCCTTTAGGCACAAATACAATATGTGTCTTCATAATCTCTAATATTAAGTACAATATATAAAAAGCATGTGTAGTGGGTGCAGGGTAATAATTGCCTCATTTCACAGGCCCTGACACGATATGGCTTTATAACTGCACACCATTTTGCAGATTTGTAAAGGTTTTTTCTTCAGTGTTGGGAGGATCATAATGACCTCAGTTCTTAACAATATACCTGCCAGCCTAACCGTCGTCTATTGGCGCACTGCAGAGACATTCAGGGAAATCACTCTGAATGGAACAACTGTGACCTGTGCACTTCTTTATCCTGCTGCTTTTCTTCTCCCGTGTGCCAAACATTGCCACATTTGCAACAGAAGCAATAATCATCATCAGCAGCAGCCTTGCTATTCTAACCAGATGATTATCAGCTCCGTCTTTCTAATATTGTGTTTAATTGCAGGGCATTCATTCCGACGTTTGAAGCCAACCCGAGTGGGATTATTCCGAACGAGTCAAATGAATTGTGTGAATAGCTGTGACGTGCCACCGCCCCTGTGCGCTCCTTTCTAAAGGCTTATTTCATTTCCCCTCACTGTGGCTTTTAGTGCGTAACTTCCCTAGTGTGCCACGGTGGGTGTTTTTCATATTCAACAGGGATTTGAAGAAAAGAAGTATTAAATCACCAAATGAAAGGACAAAAGCACATCATTCAGGCCATTTCTTTCTATGAGGAAATCTATTTTTTTTTCTCAGAGCTTTAGAGTTGGCCATGTCGGCTGTTATCGCTGTCGTTTCTAAAATTGAAAATCCCAAACCCTTTATTACTGAAAAGACGAGTGTTGAAAAGATAAACCTCAAAGCACCACACTATGAATGTAGTTTATATAACTACACTACACTTTGTTTTTAATCAACGATAGAGGAAACTAATGACAAAGCAGAGCGATCCATCAACTGTTTGAACATAACTTCTCTTCTAAAAAAGGTGATAAAAGGTTAGTTATTGTTAAAAGTATGGGTGCAAGATTAATAACAGGCATGGAGAGATATGGCAATTTTTATAAAAATAACACCTGAAAGTGCCATTCGCTGCAATATTGAGCCTTCGATCATGAACAATGAAGCTGATCTTTCACAAAATAGACCAATTGAAATGAGAAATTGCTGAATCCAAGTCTTACTCAATACAGCAAAATGTTCATTTAGTAAATGATGGTCCATTTATAGTCAAATAGACCATAAAGCAGGGGATGCTTTAGGGCGGGCTTACTGTGATTGACAGGTGGCTACCACAGCGTTGTGCGGTCTGGGAGGTGTCTGAGTTTATGTTATAGACCTTTAACCCTTTCACCGTGTATCTTCAGTTCATGAAAGTTATTTGTTTGGTCATTCAGCAATGTCTTGTTCAGCAGTTGGTTGTACATTGATAGCGACGGCCAAACGTATTTCTGTGAGATCAAGTTGAGCATTTTGGTTCAGTCCAGTGGTTCAAGTTTAATATCTTGCAGACATAGACGCCATCTGTGTTTCGCTTTCACGAGTGACCGTGTCAACCGGTGACTCGGCAGCTGTTGAAAACACCAACAGAACATGTAGGTGTACTTGTAAAAGTCTTTCATTACATTTTCAATACATACTCATCTGTGTTTATTACCTACGCGCCAACCATTTACGCAACTACCTACGAGCAACCAGGGATGCATTTGGCTGAAAGTCCCCAGTTATCACGGTCACTCGCTGAACTAAAACACCTGTTCCCCTTCAGAATTCTGTAGAACTTGAGTCCTCTATTGGAATATTGTTAACAGTTTTTACTCAAGATTTAAAGCTTGCCAAGTCGTCTGGACGGCCGGGGCAATAATGCAACTGAAGTTGCCAACACGAGCGTCGGCTGCAAAAAGGGTTTATAGTGTTTTGATTGCAATATTAGTTCTGCCTTGTTTTTCTCTTTGTATGGTTGATTATATGCAACCAGAATTATTTGTTTTTACACAAAGTGACAAAGCACTAGTTCTTCCCCACATTTCTTGCATTGTTTTTAGACTGACTTGGATGTAGAGGGACAGGAAGTGGTGTGTTTTCAGGTGTGTGATGAAGTCCCATTAGCCAGTAAGCAGCAGCTCAGCACAGAGCTTCAGAGACCAGCACCATCTGGCTCGGCACCGCCGCCGCGCCATGAATGACACCGTTCCCCTGCATGCTTCCCCAAACCCTGACAGCAAATGCAGGACGGCATCCCTCGCAGACTGTACCAGTGGGGGATTTTACACGTGCACTTACTGGCAGCGCACCAGAAGTGAAAATGAGACTGTTCATCCGGGCTGGGAGAGCAAATTGCCTCACCTTTTTTTTCTTTTTAGATCCGCTACACAAACACAGGAAAGAAGAAACCGCCGCTTGATATCATATCTGTAATTCCCATTGTGACTGCGGGGTGCCCCCGAGCAAGTGCAGTGAACACGATGTTTTGATTAAATTGCTTTCTTCGCTGCAAAGGGCCCACCGGAACAATGCATTGCGTACAATAAAATCAAACAAAGTTAATTTTAGTAAAGGTTTCCTGGCATTTCGGGTCCGACAGCAAACAGCTAAGAAACGCTGTTCAAACAAGTTGTTACTCCGTTCTGCCCTTGAGCAAAGCAGTGCACCTGCAGCCTGCTGCAGAGGCACCGCTGTGTTGTTGTTTTTTTGCTTTCAGCCGATCTGCGTTGTGCATGCTGATCCTTCCCAGATGAGCATTTTAAAAGCTTGAATACAGTTTAGCAGCACAGTGCACTGCTAATGCATTCTGTGTCATTGTGAGGAAATGGAACACGGCGGCGAAATGTTTCAAATTTTTTGGGATTCTGCATTTGAATCGTCCGTGCTGTTCCCTCACACCCATGTGGATTCCATACTCTCTCCATCCTTTTAATGTGCTAAACAGTATGAGGTTTTTTTCTTCTTTCTTTTCTCTCAGCGGCATATGTGCCTTTGTCTGTACACTGGGGAAGAAGGACAGATTTTAGTTACTCACGGTTCTTCAGAGCTCGGGCCGAAGGGGAGTCAAAGTGAGTCTGAGGGAGGAGCATAAGAAGCAGCCATCTTAGTAAAGTGTGACTGACTTACACTGGTTGGAGCTTTGTGAGTGTGTAGCCACCTGATGGCTGTATCCAAACACTTCATCGTAGTTTTTTTTATACTACTTAACAGCATGTTCAGTATTGCATCTGTGAAATTTCCTACTACTAAAATCCGGTGTGGACTTGTCCTCCTCTTGTTGAGTTGTTGATTGTTGGAGAATCTCGCATTCCCATTTAATATTCCATTTCCACCATTCGTAGCTACACGAGGCGGCAACCTCCGGTTCTGCCAAATGAAGCCAATGCGGAAGTGTCTTAAAACTTGCATTCTCTCTAATGTCCAACAGGGGGCGACTCCTCTGGTTGTATAGAAGTCAAAGCTTCATGTGTTAAAGCTGCATTCTCTCTCCTGACCACCAGGGGGTGACTCCTCTGGTTGTATAGAAGTCAAAGCTTCATGTGTTAAAGCTGCATTCTCTCTCCTGACCACCAGGGGGCGACTCCTCTGGTTGTATAGAAGTCAAAGCTTCATGTGTTAAAGCTGCATTCTCTCTCCTGACCACCAGGGGGCGACTCCTCTGGTTGTATAGAAGTCTATAGAAAATGACTCTACTTCTCTCTTGATTTATTCCCTCAGTAAACATTGTAAACATGAGTTTATGTCTCAATCTCTAGTTTCAAGTCTTCTTCAATACAGCATGATGTTCATTTAGTAAATTATGGTCCATTTAGAGTCAAACAGACCATAAAGCAGGGGATGCTTTAGGGCGGGGCTACAAGTGATTGACAGGTCGCTGCCGCAACCCGAGCCGTATACGACATTTCTACATCACTCTTTTTCCAATGAACTTCCATTCATTGGAAAAAAAAGATGGCGGCATCCGTCCACAAACCAACAGGTGACGTCAAAATGAGTACGTCCTCTTCTTATATACAATCTATGATTTCACCTGACCTTTTTACCTTTTTGTGCTTAGGACAGCGCTTATATGAAGGACTATCAGGATTGCTTAAACCAGGGGTCACTAATAAGCGGACAGCGGACCCAGACAACATTGTATCCGGACCTGGACTTATAACCGATAGATAATTGAGAAATATTTATTACATTATGACGGAGCGCTTCTATTTTAACAGGCGCAGCTTTGCCTGCCTTTATGGCACTCGCTCAGAGGTCCAGGAAAAACACCGACCAATGACGTGTTGTAAATCATCTCACGTGACGCTACTCAGCCAATCAAATATTATTAGCAGCAATGTAAGGCGCCACTACGAGACAAAGCACACTCAAATCCGAAATGAAATAAACCCAAGAGCCCAATATGATCAGAATTCAGAAGGATCAGAAGGATTAGAGTTGAGAAAGGTGTTTTCAATAACCACAGATAAAGTCCCTTTCTCTTTTTCAGAAGATGAAAATAAGTTAGGCATTTTATTTTTAAATGCAGCCCTTATTTTACTTGAAATCAGAGAAGAACATGTATTTATTATTAGTGTAAGCATTATTTATAATTCATCCAGTTCAATTTGAAATCTGACAATACATGTTGAGATATTATTCAATTGAACTTGCTTTATTTAATTTGACAGTCAGTTGTTGACTACATACACAGGCTGATACAACTGCTAAGCTACTTCAATACACATGGGACTAAATCGTCTTGCAAGTTAAACGTTATCGTGATGTTACGGACCTCTGCATGAGGAGATTCTCTCTAACTTGAGCTCACTGAATTTCAATTGAATACAATAACATTTTCGCACTGGTCTTTAGGATCCCGTCGGTAAATGGAGCCCATCACCTGAGTATTAGACTCTCAATATCTGCCTCATCGCATGAGCTGCAGAGGATTCCCAAGTGCCTTTATTCCTCACAGAATCTCATTCGCATTAGAACATTGGCTCCATCCAATCAATATTTTAATATGCATCACTCCCTAACCTTCCTCTCCGGTTCAGGCTATTACTGTGAAATTGACCTTTTTATGGTTGTAAAATTAAGTATTTGTGAAAAGAAATCAATGGCTGACATTTGTTTGGCTGCAGAAAATCGAAATCTGATACATGGGACGACCCAAATAACCGCAGGTTAACGTTACGGGCTGCAAAGATAATGCTAAAGTGATTTTATAATCTTCTTTAAATCTTGCATGTAAAGCTTTCTAGCAAGTGAATTGAGTGTTTCATTCATTTATCTGAGAAATATGTTACAGAGAACTCACAGACATTCTTTTAAGCAACACTCACATTCACAGATTTTTTTCCACTGAAACTCTTCTACCTCTCACAAGTGAACATTTCCAGTGGAAAGTAAAGTGTCCTGCTCAAAGGCACAGAGACAGTTTAGTAATGTTGAATGTTGTGATGTCTCCTGAGATCAATAGATACAGTGGATGGATGGTGTTGAAGAAGGAGTGTTATGTGACCTTGTGAAAAGTTGTACACAGCCGACAAAATTATAAATTAATCAGAACATGGGAACTGTCATGAGGAACAGTTCTCAAGGAAGTGGAGTGTTCGAAGGACAGCCAGATCCGTTGCACAATCATGATGTGACCTGCCAAGGACATTAAAAGAGAAGCCAAAAAGTCAACCTGACCAACAAAGTACGTAGGAAGATGTGGAAAGTACAGAGATGCGGAGTAAACAAGTCCAGATGTTTTCGGGTCGACGTGTTAGAATCTGATTGGTGGAAAGTGACGTGAAGGGAGGTAAATAATCATGACTTAGTAATTCTGTTTCTTTGGATTTGTTTTAAGCTTGTTGTATGAAGATTGTATTCTTGAACACGCAATAAACAAACTCCCCGCTGGTTGCTCGAAATCTGAAACCTGTCTCTTGCTTCATTTGCCACAACAATGGATGGATGGATGGATGGATGGATAGATTTACAGCCATGTATAGAGAACTGAATGAGCCTACCGGGCACTTAACTGGGGGCCAAGGTGTCAGAGACCACCCTCCCCAGCCTTCAGTGAGAAAATATTACTAAAAAAGACACATAGCGACTAGGAAGGGACCACAAATAAACATTAACTGATTACAAAGTAACGTGTTGCGGGTGAGAGGGAAGCCTGGGTCGGCCTGCTAGGCCTGCTGCCCCCGCGACCCGACCCCGGATAAGCGGAGGATAATGGATGGATGGATGGATGATTACAAAGAGACCAAAACAACTACAAAGAGATGCAAAACAGCTGCAATGAGACACAAAGAGACTCACAACCACTCTGTAAAGGGGCATAAACAAGACTAAAGTGACACAAAATGACTATAAAGAGATACAAAGTGACTACAAAGAGACTCAAAATTACTACAAGTAGACACAAAGTAACAACAAAGAGACTCACAATATCTACAAAGAGACATTAAACAACTACGAAGAGACTAAAAATGACTACAAGTAGACACAAAGTAACAACAAAGAGACTCAAAATGACTAGAAAGTGACATAATGCAGCTGCAAAGAGACACAAAAGAGAATCAAAATGACTACAAATAGACGTAAAGTAACAACAAAGAGACACAATATCTACAAGGAGACATTAAACAACTACAAAGAGACGCAAAACCGAATACAAAGGGAGGGCAAAACTACCACAGACAAAAAAATATTTAGAAGAATACCAAAACAATTACAAAGAGACACACAATGACCACAAAGAGACACAAACCAACAAACAAAAGAGGCTAAACAACTACAACGTCTTGTGCGTCTTGTGCCTGTTGTGGTGTTGTGGTCTTCGTCTCATAATAAGTCTGGTGAGACTAAAATGGCCACCGTCTTGTCCCTGCTGCAGCCAAGAGTGAATGCTTTTGACCTTAATCTGACTCTTGGGTGAAAGTATGTGATGTGTATACGATAGATAATTGGTATAAATATGAAATATCAATGACAGTGATGACTTACATTACATTTTCATTTCGTTGAACACCATTCCTTTGAACACCAGAGGGGAGTTGAGATCTGTGGGGTTTTCGTTCTCCAGCCTCCAGTCCTCCTGCCTGAGGAATCAAGACATACAGAGTCAAACTAGACGGTTACAGACCGGCCAAGAGACAAAACCACAAACTATGAACTTCATAAAAAGATAAAACTGAGCAATTTGAGCATCGCAACATGTGTAATAGTCAGAGCTCACCAGAAGTCCTGCTCTCATAAACAAAGGGAAGAAAACTGCATCCAGATAGACCGACAGAAGGTTCTGGAAGTCCTTCCCATTTTGGGTTGAGAACGGATACATGGTGTAGTCACTGGCTGTTAGACTGATTATGATTTTGTTAAGTTGATAAGAGTGCAAATAAATGGATGAAATTACGAAAATGGAATCAGCGTCTGCAGAGTTATGATTCAAACTGTTTAGCGTGTGAGTCGAGAAACGGAGTCCCGTAACGTGGCCCAGGATAGAAAAGGTACAAAGAACAGGCCACCACAAAACCCTTTAAAACACAGAAATTAAAGAAATTAAAAAATTTGAGGGAGGGAGGAAATCGGAGTACCTGGAGTAAACCCTATAAAATTAAGAAAGTTGGTTTTGAAGGGAGGAAACCAGTCCTGAGAGTGGGAGGACGGATTAACAGATCAACTATACCAGAATCCTATAATCTTACCCAAAAAATCCCACATATCCGAAATCATTCTAAGATATATACACAACCAAGTTGGTCATTCTGGAAGGAATCATATGCTCTCAAAACTAGGACAGAAATACTGCATGTCCTCTGCAAATTCTTCAGCATGAAAAATCATCAGGAACTGTGTTTTCTGCAGACGGATGCAATCTAGGGTAGGAGAGCAAAAAATGGCAGATCTTCCACAGGGCCGTGTGATGCCGGATTTGCCATCTTTCACTTCAGTTGGCATAGACTATTTCGGACCTTTTGAAATAAAGCGAGGTCGAACCAATGTGAAACGGTAACGGTGCAATCCATCTCGAGGTGGCTTGTAGTTTGAACACTAACTCCTGCATCAATGCAATATGCAGATTTCTGTGTCGCAGAGGTTCCGTAAAAACCATCAGATCTGATCAAGGTACAAATTTTGTCGGTGCACAAAAGCAGCTGGAACGATCATTAAAAGAACTAAAGCATGACGACATCCAAAGGAATCTACTTCAAGAAGGAATAGAGTGGATATTTAACCCGGCAGCAGGCGCTCACCACGGAGGCGTATGGGAGAGACTCATTAAGTCACTCAAGAAAATTCTGTGCTCTGTGGTAAAAGAACAAGTTCCGGATGATGAGGCCTTGCAGACAGCCTTATGTGAGGTGGAAGCTATAATGAACGATAGACCCATCACAACAGTAACAAATGATTTGAATGATGTGGAAGCTTTAACACCTAATCATTTACTTCTGCTCAAAACCAACTCTGGCATGCCTTCCGGACTGTTGAAGAAAGAGGACCTGGACTCTAGAAGGAGATGGAGACAGGTACAATATCTGGCTGACCTTTTCTGGAGGAGATGGGTCAGGGAATACCTTCCAGTCATGCAACAGCGACATAAATGGAATTAAATTAAAAGGAACTTTCTACCCGGAGACCTCGTTGTCATTGTGAATGACTCGGCTCCTAGAAACTCCTGGGTTATAAAGACCATGCCAGGAAGTAAGGGACTAGACTAGTGTTCTGGTTAAAACAAGGACAAGCGTTGTACAGAGACCTATCAACAAACTGTTTGCCTAGAAGCTGGAGAGTAGCTGGAGAGACAGTAGTTTGGAGAAGGTTATATGAACTTAAAGATGAAGATTATCTCTGGACTCTGAAAAGAAAAAAAAGGGATGGAATATAATATTTGTGTTTTGAATATTGGCTCTATTTATTAATTGCTGTTCTCAAAGCAATTAGGGGCTGGAGTGTTAGAGCCATATTATTGTTTTTGATTAAAAATGATTTCATATAATATATTTTGTGTCATCTAAATACATTCCTTTGAGATATGAATGGATGTTAAATTCCTATTTAGATTAATGCTTTTTTGGGTAATTATTGATACTAATCTGATGAGGATCAGCTGTGATAAGAGGAAAGGGTGGGACCGAGTCTCGAGGGTTTTTCCTTTGTGTAGAACGGGACATCGGCACAGTCTTTGACCTCACGTTAGACTGATTATGATTTTGTTAAGTTGATACGAGTGCAAATAAATGGATGAAATTACAAAAATGGAATCAGCATCTGCAGAGTTATGATTCAAACTGTTTAGCGTGTGAGTCGAGAAACAGAGTCCCGTAACGTGGCAAAGGATAGAAAAGGTACAAAGAACAGGCCACCACAAAACCCTTTAAAACACAGACATGAAATTAAGACTTTTTTTTTAGAGGGAGGAAACCGGAGCACCCGGAGTAAAACCCTGTGAAGTTTCTTTTAGAGACACGAGGAGATGAATTCTTCTCAGAGGACCTCTTGCTGTGTGCGGTTGGCCCGTCTCTCCACCCTCATCGCCCTGTTCTTATCAGAGTAAAACCCTTTAAAATATAGAAATTAAATTTAAAACGTTTTTTTGGGGAGGAAACCGGAGTACCCGCAGTAAACCCTTTAAAACATAGAAATTAAATTTAAAACGTTTTTTGGGGAGGAAACCAGAGCACCCGGAGTAAACCCTTTAAAACATAGAAATTAAATGAAGATGGGTTTTTTTGGAGGGAGGAAACCGGAGCACCCGGAGTAAACCCTTTAAAACATAGAAATTAAATTTAAAAAGTTTTTTGGGGAGGAAACCGGAGCACCCGGAGTAAACCCTTTAAAACATAGAAATTAAATTTAAAAAGTTTTTTGGGGAGGAAACCGGAGCACCCGGAGTAAACCCTTTAAAACATAGAAATTAAATTTAAAAAGTTTTTTGGGGAGGAAACCGGAGCACCCGGAGTAAACCCTTTAAAACATAGAAATGAAGACGGTTTTTTTGGAGAGAGGAAACCGGAGCACCCGGAGTAAAACCCTGTGAAGTTTCTTTTAGAGACACGAGGAGTTGGATTCTTCTCGGGGGGCGTCTTGCTCTGTGCGGTTGGCCCGTCTCTCCGCCCTCATCTTATCCCCCAGAGCCGTCTCTGTTCGCCAGTTCAGTCAGCTTCCTGAGTTTTTCGCGAAGGTCGTCGATGTTTCTCTCGATGCCGTTCGTCTCCGCTCTCAGGGAGTTGCGGATGTCGGTTAGAGCTTGCTCGCCCTGCAGCGAGCTGCTGAGCGCCCCGACCTGACGCTGCAGAGCGACCTTCTCTCCGTTCAGAGCTTCGTTCTTGGACGTAACCGCCGAGATCTTGTCCTTGTATTTTTGTTCTTGTGAGAACTTTTTCTCCAGCTGCCGATGCCGTGTTCTCAGGGTGTCAATCTGCCTGTGTAGAACTTTGGTCTGTGGCTTCATTAATTCATAATCTGTCTTGCATGCATCCAGAACTTTGAGATGGTCCTTCAAACCCCGGATTTTTACCCTCCATTCATCGTTCTGTTGCTTCAAGGCGTCAATATGTCCCCTCAGCACCAGGTATTTTGGCATCCACGCTTCTTCATTTAGAGCCTTTTTCAAGGTCTCAGAGTGGGACTGAATCAAGACTTCCTTTTGTTCCTCCAGGTCTTTCTCCTCAGCTTCTAGTTCAGAGAGAACGCTCTTGGTTTCTACTCTGATCTCGAGCTGTTGATTGACAAGCTGGATTTGCTCTTTCAACCCTGGAGTTCCTGCTGCAGGCCGTTGTTTTGACGGATTAGTTCTTCATTTGAAGCTTCCATTTCCTCGTTAGTCTCCTGCAACGGTTTTACAAACTTGACCTGTTTGTGCATCTCCTGAATTTTGTGTCGCAGAGCGTCGTTCTCCTGGCTGAGCGCCTCATTCTGAGCTTTCGCGGAGTTGAAGGACTTCTCCAAAGCTTCGGCGTGCTCGTTCCTCTCTTTGAACTGCTGGATTTCTTTTTGCAGCTCGTCGTTCTGATTGCTTAACACTTTGTACAAAGTGGCTTCATCATGGAGCTCTGTGCCCAACTCCAATGATTCACAATTTGCTTTAAAAGCATTCAGAACTTTGAGATTGTCGTTCAAAACCTGGATTCTTTCTGCCCATTCGTGGTTCCGTTTCTTCAGCACCTCACATTTCTCCGTCCAGTCTTTTTCATTTAGAAGCTGTGTGAAGGCCTCAGAGTTGGACTGAATTAGGACTTTGTGTTGTTCCTCCAGGTTTTTCTCCTCAGCTTTCAGTTTAGAGAGAACGCTCTCCTGGCCGATCGCCTCATTACGAGCTTTCGCGCCGTTGAAGGGCTTCTCCAAAGAAGCCGCATCCTGCAGTTTATTTTCCCAAAACAGAATTTTGTTCTTAAACTGCAAGTTCTCCTGCGTCGTGACGGAATGGGCGGCCTCCAGTTGTTCTGAGCTCTTCAGCTTTTCCTTCAGTTCCTCCATGTGTATTTCAAAGCAGAAATAGTGGGCCTTTTTGATGGAATTCGCTTGAGTCATGGTGTAGTTTAAGTAAGTAAGTAACAGTATTTTGATTGCAACTTGCTTTGCTACTTGCGTGGGTTTTCTGTGTTTTTGGATCTCTTGAAGCTTGTTAAAATATTAAAATACTTTGTATGCTCGTGAAATTCAGAACAGAGTTGAATCCTCAGTGTTAGATGAAGAGTCAACGCAGTAGGGTGGAGAGTGCTTGGGGTTATAGAGTATTTGAGATAGAATGTGTGATGTCACTGTCATAAGATCAAAGCCGGTGTAAAGAATGTGTGATGTCACCAGCTTTCATCTTATGACAGTGACATCACCTGTTCCAAATTAGAATTTCTGTTGTATATAAATAAGACTCGGTAGTTGCCACGGCAACAAGGAATTGAGCTGCATTGTGGGTAATGCAGGCAAGGAAGAGAACTCTCTTGCTGGAAAAAGAACAATTCATTTTAAAATCACAGCTGGAAAGGCTTATTTCTGTTTACAAGGATTATAAATTGTGTTAATCTGTACTAAACTCAATTATAGTTAAAAATCTATCTGTATTTATCAGTAAAAATATTTCAATTACTAAAACTAACTAAAATTAAATAACATTTGTTCTTTGTCCTCTTGCCATTTAAAGGTGCTGCACTTTAACAAACTGCTCCTAGGGATTTTAATTAGATCAACTTCAACTTCAAATCAGTATCTATCTATTTAAAGATGTTAGTGATTAAAAGTTATCAAAAGCTCGAGATTTCATGGAACGGCGTGGACGTGGCGGCCATTTTACATGGTTCGCCATCAGAGCTGTTGTAACGCGACTGTACTTTGTCAAAACTGTCTGTACCATCTGTAAAAGTATTACAGCTGCCCATTTTAACAAGTGTTGTATAACGCCTTTATTACATTGTATTTGATATAGACACACAATGCATCACACCATTGTGGTAATTTTATATCTATATTATGTATGTTATATATATATATTTATATATATCTATATATCTATATCTATATATATATAGATATATATATATAGATATAGATATATTTATATAGATATAGATATATTTATATATATATATAGATATAGATATAGATATATATATTTATATATATATCTATATCTATATCTATATATATATATAATATAGGGGGTTCTACCTGGCGTAGTCCTCATGGGAGAACGGTACCGCGCAAATACTCTCGCTGACAAAGTTGACGGGGAAGGGCAGCTGGAAGAACGTCTTCATCTGACATGGCTGGAAATTCGGCTCCTGAGAAGTGACGTTTAAGAGTGAAACATAAACATAAACACAAACACACTTAATAAAACAAGACTCAGAGTGTAACAGGCATTCCCGTATAGTGGAGGTAAAGGTGTACATCATAAGCAAGGGGGGGATACTTTAAAACGTTTTTAAATGTATTTATCTGATAACGTCTTTTTTCTGTAACTCTGACAGTTCATGTCATTCTTATATTTCATATTTCCTTAAGTCTGATCACAACAGAAGTGTTCTTTTTTTGTTTTAGAAACTCAAGAAGGCAGCCGTGTATGAATAAAAAAACAAACTTATTAATGAATTTACGGAAATGAGTTTCCGACTCAGTCCGGAGTAGTCCAGGGGGTCTAGCGGCCTCTTTAATGGAGCAATAAAAAACAAACAAATGAAGCAAAAAATATCTGTCAGAATGAGTTGTTTCTCAAATGAAAATATTTCTCGATCATTGGCCCGGTTTGATATCTCACCTCAATAATATTAGTTCTGACAGGTTTGCGTGCTTTTCTGTTGTCAGCGACGTCCTTCATAAAACTCTCCAACTGCACCGACGTGTCGGACATTTTCTGTGGCGTTGTGTTGATTGCGCACCTGTGTGGAGGAGAGATTTGAATTTAGCACCAGAGACGTTACATAGAATATGTAAACTAAATACACCCTGAAATCGTTTTGTTACGTTTGCAGCTATTACAGCAACAGAGATCTAGAAACCGGCTCTAAAGTAGTACACAATGCTCCTAGTACTGGAAGTATTACACCAGCAGGTGTATTTAATATGAACCCACCGCACGTTGTCGGGGTTGAGAAGGTGTTTCTTGATCCCGGGTAACGTTCGGATGGCCTTGTTGAGGTCGGACATCTCAGCTATCCTCTTCATAAACTTCACCTGAGGTTCAAAAACACAAAACACAAAAACGCCTGCTTCACAAACTGTTGCTACTGAGAAACTATTTTTTTTTTTTAAATAATAACTCTCGCACAGCGCATGAAACATTTCGCAATAATGTAAAATGTATGTGAAGTCAGAGATAAAATAGTCAAATACATTTTTATATATGCATCAAACAGAATCTTTAACGACTCATTCAGTATATTTGACAGACTTTTCTAAAACCCGCAACATGACATGCTCACGTCATCAAACACGTAGCGCTGCGTACCTGCTCCATCCCACCAAAGGGCTCGTGGAGTTCTCCTGCTGGAGTCGGGTGTCTCCCCGTGCAGGTCATGGCGTACATGTGACCCGAGGAGGCGATGCCGTTGGCCAGCTCCTGAGCCGACATCACCATCAGCACCCATCAGCACCCTGAGGTGCTCTGAGGCGCCCTGAGGCGCTCTGAGGCGCCCTGAGGCGCCTTGAGGCACTCCTCGTCGTTGAAGTCGGGGCTGGAAGAGAAACATTCGTTTCATATTCAGCGTCCGAGAACGCCGAAAAACAAGAGTTTTGTTTCCGTGTGTGGAACCTGAACGCGTGTCAGCTTCGCCGCTCGCTGCAGGTGACAGGAAGTGACGGAGGATGTACCTGTTGAAGATGTCACTCCACAGCTGAAACATGTGAGGGAGGTTCCTCTCCAGGCAGGAGGACAGGAGGACACCCTGAAACAGAGCACAGAGCCAATGAGAGAGACTCTCCAACTGCATTTTCTTCATCCACGTATTCTTTTTTCTGAGAGGCAACAGGCTGAGGCCTTGTCCCAGCATGCACTTGGCTGAAATCAGGGACCCAAACCAGCAGCCGGACACCTCAACGAAGCCGTTTCTGCAAAATAAACAGTCGGCTTCCTTTTCTACTTCACAGGCCTCGCAGAGCGTCGCTTCAGACCCTGACCTGCTCGTACGTGTCCAGCTGGGTGGAGCTGGGTGGAGCTGGGTGGAGCTGGGTGGAGTCGGGTGGAGCTGGGTGGAGCTGGGTGGAGTCGGGGAGACCAGGGGGAGACGGACTTGCCCCCCGTCCCCAGCTCCATCTGCTGGGCCTGCTGCCTGTAGTCCAGAGCTCCACAGCCCATCCTAATCACACAAACAGAAAACCGCTTTGCATGTTGGGAAGCGTTTATTATTCCTAACTATATTGTCGACGTGTGTATTTAAGCATGTTTATGCCCGAGAGCATGTTTGATCTATGATCTATGGTCTATGATCTATGCGCGAGGCAGCGGCTCGGAGCCCAAGACAAATGTCCCCGCGGGACATTAAAGTAGATCTTATCTTAAGATTTTCTTTTTTTTGTAAAATCCTGATATTGAGGTGCAGCCCTTTTCATAAAAATCCACGCGTCGGTCTCTCGGAGCCTCAAACTCTTCCACTAATCCTCCGTTCCTCCTTCACTTGTGATCCCCATCCACTGCTGCTGTTATTATTGGTAGTTGTAACTTCTTCATCATACTACTCTCATGAACTACATGAATCATTTCTGTCATATGCATTGAATGTGTTGTAACTCTGTTATGCTGTTCATTCTGTCCACATGACATCTATTGTACTTCTATTGTACTTCTATTGTACTTCTGTCCATCCTGGGAGAGGATCCTCCTCTGTTGCTCTCCTGAAGGTTTCTTCCCTTTTTCTCCCCGACCTGATGAGAGGTCCTGGGACAGAGGATGTCGTTGTGTACAGATTGTAAAGCCCTCTGAGGCAAATTTGTGATTTTGGGCTATACAAAATAAATTTAATTAAATCGGTTGAAGTAATTCGGCGTAATGGTGAGTTGTATTTTTTATGTACTTTATGTGTTTTTATGCCGGTCGTATCATTTTATTACGTCATATTTATTACGTCATATTTATCGCCCACACCGTGAAACCCAGTCCGTGAAAATATTGTCTTACACGAAACCGGTCCGTGGCGCAAAAAAGGTTGGGGACCGCTGATGTACAGTACAAGAGGGTTTTAAAACAAGTTCTTCTCATTTGATTGGGCGCTAAAAAGTGGGCGGGCTTAGAATGTGGAGGCTTCCCACGCACATCCCTCGTCTCTTAAAGTTGCAGACGGGTTGATGGCTGGACGTCATGATTTCATTGGTTGTAATCGATTCGTATAGCTGACACATAAGCACATATCATATCTCAACGTATCCTCGTACAACGTGTATGATATCGTGCGAAAAAGGTATTCCTCATTTTTCATTAGTTGTCCTTACAAATGTCCAGCAACATGTGTAAAGTCTTTTTAAAAAATACTTTAGTCTTCAGAGAAAACTTTGCAAGTTCTGGCACAAAAACTACTTTGTTAGGTTTCAGAAAAGATCAGAGTTTTGGTTAAATTAAATATTGTAGTGACTTTATGGATGTATTGATATCATGGGATTTATGATTTACAATACATTCATTTTTGCAGATATTGCTACAAATTGTATATGTGACCAGCCTGCAAGTTTTGTTTTACAGGAAGAAAAGATAATTGGATTTTGATATAAAAATACAAAGAAAATCGATTTTTCATAACTTTTTTTTGCATGTATTGATAAATCCTATTAGGGCACGATGTGACCGGGGATGTAATTTAAATAGGTTAAAAAAGCAATTTTTCATTTTATTCTCGACTTTAGTTTAATTTGAATTAAAATGCATTTTAATGACATGTTGTGCTCCAGATTACAGCTGTGCTCTAAATGTGCAGCCACATAAGAGAGGTGCACTCTTCTTGTCTCGAGCCATGAAAAATAAACACCATTTGCAGGAAGCCGTCTGCGGTGGAGAGCCGTGGAATTAAAATCCCTGATGAGCATGTATTGCTAATTACTGCGGGGACTGAGGGATTTCACATGGACATGTAACATAAACTCCTCAGCATTGTACAGATGACTCAACACCTCAAACCAGTTTGTGGATTATGTGGGATTACATACAGTCCAATCATCTCATGTACACAGTCATACCATGTCAGGGACGCAGAATGCCAAGTTTTGTTTTGCACCGATGGAACAGTGTTCAGCCACAGCACAATATAAAGCACAACCCAGTGAGAACTGGTTTAAATCCCAGGAGAATTATGCATTGCCAATTAGCCCATTTTTAAAATGGGTCCCCTGTTTTAAGAATATCAACTTTTTCCTAATAATAGGTCACTCAAAAATAACTCAAAATGTCATAGATCTCTTCTTAGCCATGCTAGTGGCGTCGCTGTATATGGATGCTAATGTCTGCCGCTTTGGTCCGGATGGAACAACTGTTCTCAACGACTGTCGGATGGATGACCACGACATTTATCAATTTTTATCAATGCGCCGCTCAGAAACAACTGGGACAATGTTGTTGATCCCAAAATGTATTTACTCGATCAGCCTCGGACTGTAAGTGAAGTGTTCTCGCATGAAAACACAAGCACACAAAGTTTTGGTTATTAAGTCATATACAAGAAATGTTTTGTATTTTGTATTTTTTCTTTTGTCTGTGCCCTTTTTCACTGGTTTAAAA